>CAKKOB020001420.1:3651-22666 GCA_918844115.2 Phlebotomus perniciosus | reverse complement strand
CACTTCTTTTAAATACGCACACAAAACACATCCCCCCAAAACATAATCCCAGGGAGAGCTTGAAATGCTTCTATATATTCCATGGGCTTTCAAAGTCAAGGGTATTTCACTGGATAAAAAACGTACAAATTGAAAAAAAAAATTAAAGTTTTTTAAAGTTTAAAAGTTTCCCTTCAAAACCCTAATTAAACTTCATTTTAAAACTTTTCAAAGCTTCTCTTCAAAGCACTTTAAAGCTTCCCTTCAAAGCTCCTTAAAGCTTCTCTTTAAAGCTCTTTTAAGTTTTTCTTGAAGGCTCCTTAAAGCTTATCTTTAAAGCTCCCTAAAGCTTCCACTAAAAGCTCTTCAAAGCTTCTCTTTAATATTATTAAAGCTTCCATTAAAAGCTCTTCAAAGCTTCTCCTTAAAGCTTCCATTAAAAGTTATTCAAAGCTCTGTAAAGCTTCTCTCTAAAGCTTTTCTAAGCTTTCCTGAAAACTCATTAAAGCTTCTCTTTAAAGCTGTTTTAAATTTTTTTTTAAAGCTTCTTAAAGCTTCCCTTCAAGGATTTTTTTAAGTTTCCCTTGAAAGCTCTTTTAAATTTCTCTTTAAAGCTCTTAAAACTTCTCTTTAAAGCCTTTTTAAGCTTTTCTTCAAAGCTTCTTAAAGCTTCTTTCTACACTTCCGAAGTGCCAGAATTATCGGGGAACTTTCATACATAATAAGGAAGTGCTGGAAGTGATGTACATCCCTTTAACTCTAATATCTCCCCCTTGTTGTGAGCTTTAAAATCTCAGGGAAGATCTCAGACCGTTTTCTTTATCTTTTTCATAAATTTGTACACTTTTCTTTAATATCTTGGCCTTGTTCAAAGCCAACAAGGGGAGCTCTTTTCCAAGCTTCTATAATATGTTCTCTCTATTCTTCACTCCATGACAAAGCTCAGCGGGTTGGTGAGGGGGGGGGGGTGGATGGCTGTTTGGAAAAAATGCCGCTTATTTAGAGGTTTTTATTTTTCTCGTTGGGTACAGCTTGTGTGACAATGACAAGCTGTGTTGGGACATGACATTACTAATGTAGAAAATACCACCCACACCACCCCCAACTCCTTGACTTGTGGTTCTCTTGGTGTTTCACTTTGACAGACAGCTTGATTTCAACTCACTTGCCTTTTTTTTCGTCTTGCGACACAATACTTTCTCTTGGGTTATTATTCTATACTCTTTCAGCCGAATAAAGGATGGGACGCTTTGTTGAACTTCCCTCCATGACAAATACGACTTTTCCTTTGCGTGAAACTACTAAATTGTTTTTCCACAAATTGCCCCAACAATTCTAAATTGTTTATGGCTAAATCAGCAATTATTATGGGAATTCTACTGTCGTCAGCAGAATTTGTGCAAAAATTTAGGCAAATTTCCAATTAAGGAAATTGAATCAATTCGATGCTATTGAAATTAATTTAATTTTCACTAATGGAAACCACATGAAAAAAACCCTCCCATATATCGTTTTGCGAAGTTTGGGGCTACGCATTGTTTAACATCAAACAAATGATAAATTAATTAACAAATAATAAAATCACAGTTTCCCATATAAATAATATTCGATTGTCCGAAGGGGAAGAGTTTTGCTGTGTTTTCATGTTATGGTTTTAAAAACGAAGATTAGATTTATTTATTGTTGATATAAATTATTCATCTTCATTATTTATGGATAGAGATTCTCGCACAAACACAAAGATTACCACTAAAACCTTATTAATTCATTTTCAAAGCTTAACCGGCTAATGTCCTTTTGCAGAAGAGCAAAAAGAAGAGAGAGAGCTTTTGAGAAAATGGGGAGAAACTACCAAAGTGCAATCATCTCGATATTCCCTCTTCATTTTAGCTTAAATTTTCCATCCCATGAGAACGCCTCATTGGGAAAATGTCGTGAAATTTATAAGTCATTTAGCAATTCTCGACTTGAAGTTCTTTTTTGGCACCATCAACCATTTCCCGTCCCAAATTCTCTCGCCCCCCCCTTGTGCTCTAGAAAATTCAAAAGCTTCCCCAATGGGTGGAGAGGACACATCCAAGTGCATCTTTCGCGGGGCGGGAAATCGACAGAGATCTAGCATCGAAAGTGGGTAGTAGAGTTTTCCGAGGACATGGAGAGTAGTTAAACTTTAAAAGATAAAATAATGGGGAAAAATGAAAAGGATAATTAAGATAGATTTTTAGGAGAAAGAGAGAGAGTTTGAATTCCAAGGAGTTGTGGAACAGTTCCAAAGCTCCCCCAGCTCATTCATCATGAATTATCAAGATTGAAGAATGAAAATTTGTGTGGTGTTGCAAGGCAAGAGAAAAACTAGAGGAGATAAATTAGCGAGAAACTGGGAAGAGGGATGACTTTGAAATCAAAATTACTTTGGCACATGATAGATTATCCCTTATGCCGGGGAGCTTTCGTTCTTTAATGGCCTCAGCTATATGTTTGGAAAAAGCTTTCCAGTGAGAGAGAGAGAGAGAGAGGGAAAAATCGCTTTTGTTATTATCTCAAAAGTTTATTTTTCTAATTTTCACTCACATTATGGAAATGTCAGAGCAGAGAAAGCATTTGATTGTGGTCTGTGGGGGAGAGTTCTGCGAGATGAAAAATACTACTTTTTTTCATTTGTTAGAAAACACTATTTAAAATTCAATGGAAATTATAATTACATCTCTTTTAAGGTTGAAAAAAAAACTCGTTAAATAATATTATTTTTCATTGATCTGTGAAGGAAGTCAAGCGTGAAGAAAGTTTTTCATAGCGATTTTTTTGCATTCACTTATATATATTTTTACATATAGTAGAACTTTCAAATTAATTAATTCATGCATAACAGAAAAAAGGGAACTTTCCCAACTCTTGATAAACAACGTCCGTTCGGGTTATTATCAAAGTCTAGACTATAGGGGAATATTATATATTATGTATTATATATGTAGCCCCCCCCCCCTTCGCTTTCAAATCACTTGGAAGCTTGAGAGCATGAGTGCATTAAAATAAATTTAAATACCGTAAAATGCTTTACTCGCAGTATATTAAACGTAAATAATTGTAATTCAACTGGAAAATTTGCATGAAGCATTCAGCAGAAAACACCAAAACATGTTACTAACGGTGCCTTCATGGGTGAAAGCAATATTATTTAGCGGGGATGATGGATAGTGGCAAAGAGTTTGAGGGATGTTTTTGATAAAATCGATTTATTAACTTGCGATATATAGCTACTACATTTCGAGACATTTTGTCACTGACATATTTATGATTTGGTGGAGAGAAGTTATTTGAAATATTTTCCACTTGAAATTCTTCTGCAAAAGCCATGCAATTTCCACTTGGCGTATTGAGATAATTTTTGGGAAGAATTTAGGAGCTTTCTCACTTCATCATCTCAAGTATCATTGAAAATTCACGAGTTTCTCTTGTCTAAGATCTCTTTGTTTAATTATTGAAATAAATTCACGAATAAATTAAACATGAATTTCTTGAATTTCTCTCTACTTATACTCAAATGTGGAGGATATAGAATTTCCAGGGGTTAGTAGCATTTTTTAAGTTAAAAAAAATACCTCGAATATTGAGCCCTCTTTCCGGGCATCCGTGGAAATGGACAGGAAAATATATTTGTAACTTGTGACTGAATTTTTGGTCTCTCATTTTGGTGGGTGAGAAACGCTCTTTGAATGTCAAGTGCGATCTGAGGGATGAGCGGGAAAAAGAGAGAGAGCAGCACAAAAAGCTTTCCCAAAGTTGAAAAGTCACACGCACGATGTATTTTTTTTATCCCGGAATGGATGTATAGATAAAAAAAAGACAGCATCAATAAAAGAATAAGTATAACACTTTTGTGTATGCTCTAACGATTCCACTTTGTTTCGCATAAATGCCATGAGTCTGTGTCGTGTTTCCGAAGGGGTGTGAAAAAAAGCATCAAATACATATAGCTATCGGGGGGTGGATGGGGGTGGGGAGGGGGGTGACAGAAAAAGGGAAAAAGACTGAGGGTGACCCATCCCCCCACCTCCCACATATATTTACATATATAGTGACAAATATTTCGTACGCATTTTCATCATTTATTCTGGAATACTTAACCCAGTCAGCAATTGATCACATTGCTTCAACTGCGCACGGCCGGGAGCTTTTAGGAGGGGGTGGGTGGCTTCACCTACTTTCTCTCTCTGTCTCTCACCAGTGTGTGTGCGCGTGAGAGGGAGAAAATCAGAAAATTTCCCAACTGGTGGCAACCTCGGAGGAAATCCACACAGCCTTCGTGGTCCAGTGTTTAGTCTCTATTCTCAGTGACAACACTGACTTCAAGTGGTGGAAAATTCACCCTTCGAAAATTTGAGTATATATAAAGTTTTCGTGCAAACGACAGATTTCTGCATCTCTGTGTTAAGCCCAATATGTGAGAGAAAAGTTTTGGCTCTTCGAATCAAATTGTTGTGCTACAAGTGTTTTCAAAAGATGTTCACATCAAATCAAAGTGATTAAGCTCAAAAGTTGATCACGGAGCTGGAAAATTAATCTATGTGTAATCAACAATAAGATCCACTAATAGTGATTGAGTGTGATTAAAGCGGGAAACTAAATTCATGAGAGATTAAAGTGACACCAATTGATGTTAGTATATATTTTCTATGTCACCCATTGAATAACCCACAATCCTCTATCTCACCGCCCTCATTTGTCAAAGTGCTGAACGTCTTTTCGGCGCATAAAACCCCCTTTTGCCGATAGACGATGAAATGTGATCTGCTAAGAGGTTTGTTTAGAGTGAAAATCCATACGTTATGATTTCTATATGCCATCCTCCACGCGCTTTTCCTCTGTCAATGGATGAGGGAATTTTGGATGGAGATTCTCAGAAAATTGAGCAATATTATATATAGCTCTCTCAAAGCTCAAAAAGCTCTCAACACTCAATTGCCCCGAAATTGAATTTGTCTCATTTTCTGGTAATATTAGAGCTTAAGAAGTCTTCTGGGAATTAATGTTAATTTCAAATATTGTCCCCTTGTCGGTTGTTTTTGGGCACTGAGAGGGTTTAGAGCTTGATTGCAAATCTAAAACCGGAAAATTTTCTCATTTAATTCATCCTCCTTCAGACACTTTAGGAGATGAATTGCAACGTCAATTAAACTACCAGATAACTTGAGAACTTATCAAACACTTTTAATTTCCCAGTTGTGAATCTGAAACACTCATTAAGATGAAGCCATTACTTGTATCATGTTTAAATGAGTAATGGATGGTTGTTATGGGAAGTTTTTCTGTATGTCTTCAACATGTTTATTATTCATTGCTGTCAGTTATAGTTTTTAATTGGTTCTCAGATATTCAAAGGTTTCTCTTTTGGAAGTTTATATGATCAGAAAGATGAAAATTCGATGTATTTTGAAATACGGGGATTTACTGGAGTGAAAATTTCAATCTAGCTGCTTCCCCGCTTCTATTTTCATCATTCACCTATTTCTGAGGTTTTCCACCAAGCGAACTCCAAGAGGTGGCAAGATTTTTGCTGGAGGATTTTCCATCTCCAAAATGAATAGCCATCACCAATCTTGGCGTCCGCCTTCTGGTGGAAAAGTGTCTTGAAGGGAGGTGGGGGGGAGACAACACATCCGCATCAACCGCACTATATATTGTCTTAGGAATGAGCTTTTGCGAGTGTGCCCTCCCCCTCCCTTGTCTCGCACATAGAAAAATGGTGACTCAGTGATGAAGTGGATGGGTTTGAGCTTTCGCAGAGGGTTTTGCGAAATTTCACATGAGGTTGAAAGATCACATCCCCGCCGGAAGAAGTGTGGCCATTTGGAGTTTCACTTCCGTCCGTGATTGATGACACCGATAAGGAAATACAATTTAACTGACTTGGGTGTGTGTGAAAATAATTTTTCATTTGATTAAAGCTGCAGAAATGTGCGTTTTCTATAGCCCATATAGCGCCCCGTCAACCATCGTCACAGAATGTAACACCGAAAAACCCACCTCCCCCACCCCAACCCACCCAAAGTGTAATACACTTAGCCACTTTGATGGATGATTTCCCCAAGACTTCAACATTTTGATTAATGTGTATGTGTGTGTGTTGGGAGAAAAGAATTTTCTTCTATGGAAGTCATACACCACATGTGAAATGTATGTTGATGGTGAATGCATGAAAATTCCACCCACTCTTTCCGCATCATTTTACCACAAATGAATTGAAATTGACGGTGAATTCCAGTGATTTTCCTTTGCCTTTTGCCAAAGTGTGTCTCACCAAGTAATTAAAAGCTCTGACACTATTTTAAATTAAGCTTGGCTTTTCATCTGAATCAGACATTCTTTAACTTCTAGGAATTCTATTTAATCATATATTGAAATTTAATTGAAAAAACAGTCGAAACCGGTGTTTTCAGCTGAAATGATTTAAATGATTTTTTCAGAGAAATCATTTTGTTGGTGGTTATACGATGGTTTTTCACTGGGAAATGCAATTATTCATCATTTAGCCTATATTTTTTGATGAAAGTATCAAAACTTAACAAAAAGCTTATAAAAGCCCTAAAATTTGTTCTTTAAAATTTTTCAATTCTCATGAAATGTCTGCTGAAGAACTGCAGAACTCTCACCCATGTTCTTAAAGCTTTTGGAAATTTCTCAAAAGCTCTGACTAAAATCAAAGGCTTATAATTTATTCAGAAGACACGAAATTCTTAAAAGCTCAGAGTATATCAAAAAGATCAGGAGCTTTCAGAAGTTCTTCCATAAAGTTAGGTTTTTCTAAGTTTTTTCTTTAATTTCAGATTTTAGGTAAATTTCCGAAATTTAATAAAAGTTCGTTAGCTCAAAAATTTCTTAAAATGCTGTAAAGCTTTGAAATAATGTGTAAAGCTTTCGGACACTTTCAAAGCTTTTGAAATACTTGCAAAGTTTTTGAAAATTCTAGAGAACCTATGCAGATTTTCTTGAAGCTTTCATTAGAAAGCTTTAGACAACATTCTTAAGAAGCTTTAGAAAGCTTTTTTAAACACCTTTAGAAAGCTTTCTCAGCAAGTTCAGAAAGCTTTTTACACAGCATTAGAAAGCTTTCTCAAACAAGTTTAGAAATCTTTTCTAAGCAGCTTTAGAAAACATTCTTAAACAGCTTTATAAAGCTTTCTTAAATAACTTTAAAAAGTCTTCTTTTAAAGGTCTAGAAAGCTTAGACAAAAAGCTTTATAAAGCTTTCTCAAAAAGTCTAGAAAGCTTTTTCAAAAAGCTTTAGAAAACTTTGATATATAAAATAAGATTGATAAGCTTATGAAAGCTCCCGAATTAGAGCTTTCAGGAGCTTTTCTACAGAATATGGAAGTGCTGGAAGTGATGTACGTCTTTTTGACTACAATATCTCCCTCTTGCTATAAGTCTTTTCTTGTTTCTTTAATGTAAATCTTGCGCATTTTAGCTTCCCATTGAAACTGATTTGTCATCTTTTCAGTCAAATTGATGGCAACCATTTAAATTGCTTTAAAGAAAATCTTTAGAAAGTGGATTAGGATTACGAAGCTTTTCCCTTTTAGGATTTTACCTTATTTGTCAGGACAACTTCCTTGACAACTTCAATGTGTACAGAAGCTACTTTAAAGGTCGGTGAAAAAGTGGTTCAAGAGAGAGGGAGAGGCAAGGTCTGAGAAATTTTCATATATAACACAAAGAGAAATCCCATGATTAAGGAGCTCCTCTCCAGCTTCTTCGCGAGGCACTCATATTTCTGGGGTGGAAAAAGAGGTTAAAATTGTATGAAAAATTCCTCGTGGTTGTACACAATTTTTGCATATAAACACAAGTGGAGAGGAAAATTATGTTCATGGCACTAAATGTCCTCATAATTCTCCATCTCTTCATTAGTATTCACTATTCTATCGTGGCGCCTTCGTAACTCGATTTGAATAGCGTGTTCCTTCGTTGAGGAGTAAAAGAAGAAGGAGAAAAAAAGCTCCCACAAAAGCTCTCCCTCCACTTAATGGTGGTGCAATTTTTCAGCAACATCCCGCAGCCTCTCAATCTTACATGTTCTGAGGGAGAAATGCGATACTCGGTAGTCACCCTATGTAGCGAGTGAGTGTTTTGTTAAATATGCAGAGAAGCTTGGCTTTTTTGCACTCTCTCACCCCTCAAATTGATTTACATGCAACAATTTCTTATTCCATTAGACCTTCCCATGCATCGAATGGTAATTGCTACTCTACTATATATTCTCGTCTTCAACGTCGCTCAATATTGAGCCACACTCTTATTAATTTGATGTTAATTAATTCATTTAATTTGATGAATTTTTAAAGAGAGAAAAATTTCAAATAATTTTTATTCCTCGTGCAAACATTTTTGTTTGGACGTAATAAATGAACACTGAATTATTGAGATAATTTGAAAACTCACGTTTTTTGTGTCCAACACTTGCAAAATCGCCAAAAACATCTAATCATTTATTTATATTCTCTGATATCAGTATTTTCCAATACAGTATCATTAAAATGAATTGAAAAAATTGGGTTTGTGCGTGAAAAAATAATGATTGTGGATTTGTTTAATTTATATATCACTAGCAAACCAGAAAGCCCCGTTTCAAGATACCGAGGGGGGGTTACGGCTTAATGCCTTGATAAAAAATATCTGAAAAAAGTTCCCCCGTGTAAGCTTTTAAAATAAAAATTCCATGTATGGAGGGAGGGTTTTAATTGCAATTTATGGCAATTTGTGGTTGAAAATAATATTGTTTAAAAAGGGATGAGAAATCGATTGATTTATATTCAGCAATATTGTTTTTGTTAGTCATCATAAAAAGCTCTATATTGAATATATATAGCATGAAAAGAGCCTCCCCTTTGTACCCTTCGATATCTCATTTTGTAAAAGTTTAGTGAAAATGCTATGTTTGAACATTAATTATTATGGCAGGAATAAATTCGTGCAAATAATAACATTTTCGTGGGTGTCAAAGGGCGATGATGAATATTGGTTGGATGAGGCTTTTCGAAAACCGTTTTTTTTTCGCAATCATGCATGAAATTTATAATCAATTCGAATACTAACGAGGAAGATATAATTAGATTTGTATCAAATGGTTGAATTTGCAAATGGATTTATTGGACTCTTTGGCTTGAAAGGTAAAAGCTGGAGTATCTCCTTTATTATGCATTTTGTCGGACATAATCTGGAAATCAGCAAATTGAAAGGAATTTCTTATTATCTGATTTATGATGTAATGGTCTTATGTTTGACTTTGGATTATTTTATCTAAAATTGAAAATGATAGATTTCTGGGGCTAAGATTTTCGACATTATATATAGCAGTGCCAAAATCCAACATTTGGCAGACAAATTGAGAAATTCTAAGAGTTTTTTTGCCCTCTCAATCTGACGTTAAAGTCATTTCCACCCACGGAGCACAGAAAAGCAATTTTCTCCACCAAAACACGATGCATTATATCAGTGTCTGAGCAAAACTAGTTTTTATGCACAACATTTGATGTGTCCTTTCGCTTTGCATTTTCCACTTTCTTGGCATACAAGCAAAAGCAAATAAGCTCGAGTGGGTGGCGTGTGAAAATTGAGTATCATGAGGAGTGGTATCCATGGCAAAAGATATACACCCTTCAACTAACTTTACCCCACCACCAGCCCCCTCATCTGCCACTATCACCCCAAATTGAAGTGAATTAAATTGCAGTAGAGATATCCATCAATGGAGGAGCAAGAAGATGGCTCATCATCACATGAATTTGCACCCAAAGGGATGGTCTTAACTTAAGATAAATGCGAGTGTTTATATTCAGTTTGTATAGGGAAATATCCGCCTCCAGGGGGTGACATGCTGGCTATCCCTTATATGTTGTTTTGAAGGATGCATGGCAAGGATATCTTTTCANNNNTCCCTAATTGAGTGGACTTAAATGTGGCGGTAAAAGAGTTGGGTTTGAGATGATTAAAAAATATTATTATTGAGCTTCTAAGCACGTTTCTTGCTGTCTAAAAGAAAACCTTGATGGACTTTTCTCTTCCCTTCAAATACATCTCTTATCTCAAGATGATGCTTCTCGCTATATATATGAAACCTTTTCTGTTAGAGGGGATATTGAGCTTATGTTCTTTTGTTCCATCCCCATTTTTCATATCGTCTTTACAGTCCTGGTTACTAACAAGAGAGAGCATTTTAATTTCTCATTTTGTTGGAAAATTCCTACTTTATAAATGGCTTCAGCACAAAGTTGGGCAAAAGTTATGCTGAAATTATAAATTCGACAATGTCCAGAGAAGAATTTCGCATATTTGACAAATTCATGGAACTTTCAATTTGAATGCAATGATGCAGATAAACTATTGAATATGTATAAGGTGGAAAATTTGTGAGAAAATGTAAAGAGAATTTGTGTCTTTGTATACTGAATTACTGGGGAGAGAATCGATAGAACCATATAATTTTCAGATTCATTTCCCTATATTCTATGGGGATGGAATTTTAATCAGATACATGGAAATATCGCCTGAGTGTATCTAGGAAGCATCACAAATTTCTCTCTGGTCTCCAATTTCACCTAAATATATATGCTCAAGAAGCATCGAATATCATTTGAGATGAGATGTGCTTCAATGGAGAGAAATCTTCACTGTCTCTCTCTTTTTTCTTATAGAGTCAAAAGTCAAGTCAATGGAATATTGAGAAGGTCCTTTCGATATATACTCAGATGAATCATCTCATTTATTGAGTAAAAGATGTTCGGAAAATGTCGCAAAAACAAGGGGAAGTCACTCTAAGAAAATTTATAAAGTTTGATGTAAAAAAAAACAGAAGAAAGAAATTTGGAAAACTTTTCTGAACTTCGTAAAGAAAAGAATCTGAGAGATTTGGCTAAAGTTATGACAAGTTTTTCAGTTTTTCTTTTGAATTAGAGATTCTAAAACTTTCAAGAGCTTTTGAATACTTATTCAGAACTTTTGAGACAAAGCTAGGAAAAATTGAAAACTCAATAAAAAAAATCTATGCTTTTGATTAGACTTTAAAGCTTTGACAAACTTTAAAAAAAAAGTTATTAATATAGAAGATTTCTAAGTAATTCTAAAGCTTTCGAGAGCTTTCGCAAATTATCATTTCATGAGTGTTTTACATCATTTTATGAAAAAGATTTCTGAGCTTTTCTATAACCTTGTAGAGCTTTTAAGATAATTTCTAAGCCTTGGAAAAAATGTGAAAGCCTTCACAGAACTCCCTATAGAGCTTTCACAGAAAATTTTTATATATAGTAGGTAATACAAAAAAAAAGTTTCTCTTGTTCAAAAAACCAAATGCTACTTTTCCTCGATGTATAAGATGACTTAGTGGTTGAAAAAAAAGACCCGAAAGACATCCCGAGGATTATTTACTGTTGAGCATTGGCATAAATTTTCCATGACTGTTTGTGGTCAGAGAGAGAGAGATATAAATAAACAAGTGGAGGGATATAAAATTTTGGACTTCTCCCCATGCGTCACGGTCAGTGAATATAAAATAAATTCCATCCTATTTATATGTATTTTCCTGTGATACGCGAAATAATAAATAAGTCAGCATTGGCCCATCTGAGCTGAGATGTAATGATAAATGACGCAATCATCTCCCCTTACATGCGGCCATCATAGCTTTTTTGGCCCAACCACCACCCCCTTTCGATCAATTTTAATTCGATGCCTTAAGTTTGTCTATTAAAAAAAGCTGCCTCATCCATTCTGCGAAATCTGTTAAGAGGGGGTGGGTGGGAGGGTGTGGGAAATTGGAAAAGTGTATATATATGTGTGAGAAGGGGGTGAAGTTTTGTGCTTTTGGCTTCCAATTGGAATTTCCATGGAAAAGTTTCGCTTCAACAATTACACTGTGTAAAGGGAGAACATTCAAAGATTTTCTCACCCGAAAGGATATTTCTTTTCCCAAATGGCAAACAATGATGGGATTTTTACTATATATGTATGCGTGGGGTGTGAGGAAATTCTCCGACACTCTAATTTATTCGCCTTTTCTTTCTCACTTGAGCTTTTTGCTCTCTCTCTGCAAACCCAGTTTTCGCGCCAAGAAAAGTTGAGCCACCGAGTAACGGATGGAAAAATTTGTAGTCTTAATCTTCACAGATATCTTGTGAAGATTTTTTTTTCTTCCCTTGATTCATCTCATTGTCATCATTGTCATTGCCAGGAAAGTTTGGCGACGCAGAGTTGCTAAATTTTCCAAGGTCTCTCCTTACACTTCTTTTTTTTTCTCCCTGGCAACCGGTGCTTAATTAAGCCAGTGAAGAAGTGAGACAGGTCTATGGCAATACCAATTAATTTGGTGGAAAAAAGCTTTCTCCCAGAGCGTGTGAATACCTTGATTTTTACTAATTGAAACCTTTTTTTCTATCTCTTTGCAGGTATGCGTAACATTCGTGTGGACAAGGGTGTGAAAGTGTGAGGGGTTGAAAAAAGCTCAATGACAGTGTTGGCGTATATGTTGTGGTGAAAGCTCGTATGAAGTGTGGACACGGTTACCAAGTAATTTAATTAAAATATATTATTTTGGAGTGATACATAGAAAAACCGCACAAAAGCAAAACAAAAGCACAAAAGAGAACGAAAAGAACCTCAAAATGGGTTGAAAAAAAATCGATAGGCCATATTTGATGATTGGGATTGAATGTGCAGGAGGGTTTTTTCCTCATTTCCCCCAAGCATTCAATAAAACTCACACTCAATGCACATTTTTTTTCACGCCAATCGACAGACATTCAATGAGTTCTTGCAACTGAGCAAATCGAAAAATCCATTTTCAATTGGGAGAAAGACGAATTGAGAGTGTGCAAAAAAATGTGTCTACATGCAGTATATGTGTTAGGGAAGAGTTGCAAGAGTGAAGTTTAGAAAAGTTTCAAAATCTAATTTGCCCCCGGAAGTCTCTTGTGGAGGAATTTATGGTTTTCCAATTTAACTGGGAGTGAATTGCATTCTGGGAATAAAATATATTATACAAGTCCTACTTATATTGCAATTTTCTCTGTTTGATCTTCAACGTTTTCCTTGTGGGGTTTTCTTGTGTGAAAAATAAAATATTTAAATATGATATTTTACATTTATTCACATTTTGCCTTTAACGTGTAAATGAAACAGAGTAAATAAGTTATATAAAATGAAAATAATTTAAAAACATATTTGTTTTCTGCATTTTCCGCATTTCACGCATTTCACATATTTCTTGAAATTTTGAAAACAATTAAAAATTAACAATGATTTACAATTAAACGTATTGTGTTTCATTTACCGCGTAATGGTTCTGTCACACGACAAAGTTCTGTCAACAAATTCTTACAGTTGAATGCTATTTAATCACATGGTGAAAACTTGATAGTTTTCCACTGGAAAATATGATTAAATACCTTCCAATTAAAACAATCTATGGATATAACTGTTGTCATGTGACAGCGCCTTAATACATATGAAAAAAAAACAAGGAAAACATCTCATAATTCTGTTGAACAACATAACAATTTCCCCTGAAAATAAACCTATATAGTTTCTGATTTATTTGACAAGTTTAAACAAGATGATCTCTCAAATAGTTAAATTATCTTTCATCAAAAGCTCCCCCTCTGGTATGATATGTATTATATATAGCAAAAAGCTCGAGGGGTCTTCACAAAATGAAATGTTTGTCCATTTCCCAGCAGTCAGGAAGGCAAATGAATATATTCTTGGGTCATTTGTTGGGGGCAATTTGCTATGAAAAGCAAGTGGAGGGTGACAAAAGGGAAGAAACAGCAATCACCCATTTATTTTGGGGCGGGCGGGGGGTTGACCCAATCCATGAGGCGTCAATTCCAAGTTTGTGTTAGGCGGACAAGTTGATATAAACAACTGTAATGTCAGTGAACTTTATCTTGTCTTGGCGGCAAAACTCCATTCGTCGATTATGTGTTTTTGCACTGTTGTCTCCCCCCCCAGTCAACTCGCGGGTAAAGTTTCTCGTTTCACTTACTTAAATAAATCCTGGCAGAGTTTCCCATTGAACATCGCTTAGAGGAGAAGAGAGAGACAGAGAGAGCATTTTTCACGACACAAATTCGAATTAAGTGCCGAGATAGCGACAAGATGTATTGTGTCGGATGATTTTTCCTTCTGCGCTCTGACATGAATTCCCATTTCACTTGCCAATTGTTATTTTTATCTTATAAGGAAGAGAGAAGCTTTTGTTTTTCCTCCGCACCGGCGAAAAGGAGTGAAAGCTCTGGATGCATTCGCAAAAGTTTCCCACAAATTTAACATCCCCTGTCGCACATTCTTCAAAATGTGGCGGGTTATATAATTTATTGGATGTTTGTTGGATGGAAGGAACTTGGCTTGTCCAAGTGTTGATTTTATTATTATCGATGGGGAGAGCAATAAATTTTGGTCTTTTTATCGTTGATTTCACACATAAAGCAAATAAACAATGAATGGAGTCTCTCCTGACTTCCATCTCGATAAACAGAGTGGGTGATTACATTTATATCTCTTTTATTTTCTAATAATTAATTTTATGTTTATACCCATCAAGTGGAAAAGTTCCTCCCGAGTTTACTTAATTTGATTTGATGAGTGTTAAATTACCGACTTCCACCTTTGTTGGGTAATTTAACTCAAAGAGTTGGTAAATGAGTTTTATTGGGACATTGAATGAATAGATAATGAAAATTCTCATTTTGTAATAGGCAAGTCTATGCAAATGGCTATAAGTTTGCTTTAGCTTTTCATAAGTTTCATAAGGAACATTTTATCAGCTTTTTGAAAAAATATTGAAAGCTTTTGGGTCAATTTGTGAGCATTTATTAACTAATCATTAAGAAATTCTTCAATGTGAGGAGCTTTTATGAAAATTCCGGAGCTTTGAAGAAAAAATTTGAACTTAGACGAACTTTATGAGCTTTAAAACGTCTTAAAGTTTGTTGCGGGCTTTATAAAAAAAAATCCTCAGTTGAAGTTTTTATGAGCTTTTTCAGATATTCCTTACGCTGTCTTAAAAGGTGAGATGACGTAAAGTTTCCCTTAAAGTTCCTTGAAGCTTCCCTAAAGCTCTCCTTAAAAGTTCTTAAAAGCTTTCTGAAAGCTCCCTGAAAGTTACTTTCAAAAATCTTTAAAGCTAAACTTCAAAGTTCTTCAAAGCTTCTTTAAAGCTCTTTGAAAGTTCCCTTCAAAATCCTTCAGTTTCCTTTAAAGCTCCCTTAAACTTTCTTGAAGCTTTTGTCTTGGAAACTCTTTTATGTTTTCTTTCAAAGCTCTTCTAAACTTCCATTAAAGCTCCTTGAAGCTTTTCTTCAATATTCGTCAAAGCTCTCCTTAAAAGTTCTTAAAAGCTTTCTGAAAGCTCCCTGTTGGTTACTTTCAAAATTCTTTAAGTTTAAAGCTCTTTAAACTTTGAAGAATCTTTGAACCTTCCATCAGGCTTCCAAAATAAACTTTGAACCTTGAAGTTCAAAGTTTTTCGAAGCTTCTTGAAAGCTCCTTGAAAGTTCCCTTCAAAATTCTTTAAAGTTCTTGAAAGTTTCTTTTAAAGCTTCCTTAAATTTTCTTGAAGCTTCTCTTCGAAAGTCTTTTATGTTTTCTTTCAAAGCTTTCTAAACTTCCCTTAAAAGCTCATTTAAGCTTCTATTGCTCTTTTAAACTCTCTTTAAGTCTTCTTCCAACTCTTCTTAAGTGCTGGAAGTTGTGTACGCCGCCTCTTTAACCCGAATAATTGACAGAAAATTAATTTTCAAAGAATATTTTGAATGGAAATGTCCACGGATAGAAAAATATTATCAACTTTCTTATAATTTCATGATTGAGCCAATAAAAACATCATATTATATGTATGTATTCTCCAACAAGCATCACCTTAAGTTGATTTTCCTGGCAATTGTCGTGCAAAAGGTTGATCAAATTTATGCCAAATATGAAAGAAAAATCATCCCCACAAAATTCAATCTATATTATTCGGGAAATTTTTCATATTTATCTCGACAAATAGCTTCTCTCCTCTCATCTTTTATTTGTTGCTTCCCAAAATATAGAAAAAAGCAATAGAATACAATTCCCATTGAGGGGTGTCTACAGAGTCTTCCTATTATCCCCAACCAATATAAAGAAGTAAAAAATTGGTTCGAGTGAATTTGGTGTGCAATAATTTTGAATAGATTGATGTTTTCATGGTATCAAATTCCTGGAGAAAGAAGTGACAAAAACATTTTCGATATGGAAAAAGAGAATTCTTTTTTGGGGGGAGAAAAGTCAAGAAATTCTACAGGGGGAGACACATAAATCGAACGTGGTGAGAGTGAATTCCAACAAATTGATCTCATAAATAATTTATTTGCCAGGTTTTTATGTGTCTTGTAGACCGTCGAAAGTGGGGAAAGCACAGAAAAAAAGCTCCCACGAAGGAATATATTATACGGGGATAGCTCTTGTCGCCTTGGTGGCCCCAAAAAATGGAATAAATAGCCAAAGTGAATGCAAGAAAAGCGCGCAAGTATAAGTTTTTCCACATTCTGGCTCCTTTTTTGTGCGCATCGCCCCCCCATGTAAATATTTATGTTCAAATGGGAAATATTTAATGCTGGATCGTGAACTTTTCTCCCACCCCCCACCCACCCACACATAGTCCATTCGGCGAATGATGGCTCTCGTGCCAGTGAAAAGATCACCATGAGAATAATGTATTTATGGAGTTTCATGATTCACACATAGAATGAAAGGCATAAATCACAATCAAACTGATAGACTTTCTTCTTAACTGTGAGATGTTGGTTTTCTTTGAGGGGAAAAATGCTTCCATGCGAGAGTAATATAATGGCAATTTATTGCCATGGGGCGAAAGTGGAAAAATAATAAACAAAAGAGTACAAGATTGAGTTTATTCAACCAAAATTACCACTCGAAGTGAAATTAAAATGAAAATTCTCATTTGCAATTTCTGTTTTCAAAAGCTCGTCGCTTTACCAGCCTCTTTGTGTACGCTATGGTTTGATATTTTTGTGTCTGAAGGCAAATAAATCCCCTCAGCAGATACAGTCCCCCCTCACACACACACATTTTTCTTTCCTCCCCCTTAATAATAAGAGAGAGACTTCCAATGTTTCTAACAACTTGCTTGAATACACTTTAATTAGGTGAGCTTTCGTTACCATATTCTTTGGTAGAAGAAAGACAAATTTTCCATCTTTCTCCTCTCTGTCTTCTCATTTAACGTCTTTGATTCTTCCCGTTTTGTGTGTTTTTGGCTCTGGGTAAGAAAACACACCCAAGAAGAAAAGCGTCATAAAACTTTTCAAAGAGAGAAATTGAATCAATATCAAATGAGGATTGCTTTTTGCTATATACAAACGTAACTTTAGGACCTGAAATTTTCATGGGATATAACACCTTTTCCACTCCATTTGAGCTGTTATAGCTGTGATTGGTTTTTAGTCTTGTTCTTGGGAAATTCTCTAAATTCATTCAGTTTTATAATCTGAAATAGTAACTTCCGTTGAATTGGAATTAAAAGTCCTTAAAATCAGATAAAGATACTCAGATCTTGTTCGATAATCAGAATATTTTATACACTCTCTTAATAAGAAACAAACAAATCCACTCAATGCCATTAGAAATAGAAAACATTCCTTGTGATCAATGTTAAATGTTTTTTCAAACAGAAGGATAAGCATGAGAAAATCCCCATATAAAGAGCAACATAAAGAGCTTTTGCTATTCCATTTCCTCTCAATATATCCTTTTCTTGCTCTTTGATGTGATTTTTATGTTCTCCCCAAATTTGTGTTTATATACCATCAACTGCAAAGACGAAGGTATGTCTTTTGGTAATTGATAAATTTCCACTTAAATCTTGGAAAATTTCCCTCAACATGTATTTCTGCTCGTCTTGATTAATTTACTGAGAGTGAAATCATGTCTTTGCGGCTTCATTCCAGGGGCGTAAAAGATGGAATGGGAGCTTTTTTGGTCTGACTGTGTCTCATTAAATATATCGTGCGATGTATTGATGTATCTCACGAGGATTCCCCATCAAGCTCCCCCCTCTCACTTTGGGTGCATGTCTGTGTAATTAATTCAATTGCTCCCAGAGTCTCTTTTTCCTCTGTCGGTCGCTCAAAGGGAATCATCTAACATTCTCATGAGGAGAACATATAGTTGCAAGTGTGAGATCATGTTGAGATTTCTCTAGGAAATTCTCATATAGTATCTCTCTCTTGATAATTTGCCAAATGTGTTGAATATGATTAACCCCTTTTTCGCTTGGCTTCCTCGTGGAAACTTTCAACATGTGGGGAGACCACTTCGAGGAGGCCAAATGTGTGTTTAGAGGATTTGTGAATTGTTTAATGGGTGTCAAATAGAAGAATAATTACTAGGGGTGAGCCCCACAAAAACCGCTTCATTACAATATATACCAGCTCTAAAAGTCCGATTGTGGTAACATTTGGGAATTGGGAAGGGATTTTTGCTCCAGGACTGGGGAATGGCGTTAGAATTAACAGTGTGGGTAAAGTCAGGTGACAAGTCTTTGTATTTTGCGATGTCGTTAAATCTTGTGATGAAAACTCTCTCATTTCATGCGTTTATAAAATAACATTAAGTCCATTAAGTACATTCCAAGCGGGAGATTTAACCTTTAAAATAGCAGGAATTTTAAACTCTTTTGCCAAGGACTAATTTATCACCTCTCCTTCCAAATTTAAACTCAAATGAGTGAGATTAAATTAGGCGATTCTCGCCGAGCATTGTCTTGCAAATTGGATTTAATTGAAATCACTGTTCATTCTAATTTGCTATTCTGAATCACCCGCTGTGGGTGAATTTTACCCTCTCAGGCTGGCGCAAAATCAACTTTATCAACTTTTTGCCGCTTTGCATTTTGTTCTTTGCTCGACCCATTAATTGAACCAGAACTGGTGAATTGTCCTAAGTTTTTCCTCGCATAAATTGCCAAAAAGGCCACAAAAGTGCCCAAGATATATATAGC
>CAKKOB020001419.1:0-17822 GCA_918844115.2 Phlebotomus perniciosus | reverse complement strand
TGAAAATCAATCAATTGAGACGCAATTCAACATGGTTTCATCTTAGTGTTGGCAAAACGTGAAAAATGAAACTTATTACTGCTCATCTTTCTCTTTCCTCTCAGCTTGCACGTGTCGATGGCAAAAATAAAAGATGCTACCAGATTTTGAAAGTCGCGAATTGTCTCTGCAATTCCCAGAAGAGTCACATTTTTCTCAAGATTCTTCCAATTTCTTACAACCATTCTCATTGCTCGCATAACTCATGAATATTTCACTCCCATCATGATTTTTCATCACATTTCTGACTTCATATGAGTTAAACATTTACCCACGTTTCCCTTTCGGCGGTGAATTGCAAAAAGAGGCGCCTTAAAGCTGAATCTGTATAGAATTTTGGTCACACAAGAACATTTTGGAAAGAAAATTCACCCATAAATTCCATCTGGTTGAGGAAGTATTTGTATATTGCTGGCGTCAAAGTGCGTGCTTTTGGGAAAGAGAAAAAAAATTGGCAAGATTCTCATTTTTAACATTCTCTTGGGCAGTGAGAGCAAACAGATCTATAAATATCTATAATAAGCCTTCAATAAGTTCCTCGTATTGACAAAAAAAAGTTATCCCCGAGGCCAAGAAAAAGGGTCACTCCTTATGGCTTGTTTTTCTTCCCTTTATCGTAACTTCCTGTGCGTCCTCATTTAAAGCTATGGGACTGACTAAAGCTCTATTTTTGGAGAAAATTGCGAATATCTCGAAGCTCTCCCAAAGACGCTTTGAAACATTGTAGCACGTGCAACACGCTCTACATGTCACTTTCACTAACACTTTGGGAATTGTGATGGTGGCTAGCATAGATTACGAAGGAGTTAAGAAGTTTGGCTTAACCAGAGAGGATAAAAAGCTAGAGGCTGTATCAATAAATCTTCTGAATCTTTTAACTTCCTTTTGAGCAGAAATTTATTACGCTTTTTTTGCACGAGCGATAGTTTTTCAAACCGCAATGATATTTTCCAAAGGTCGAGGACAACATGAAATTATAATTCATTCAGCAGTTCTGAAGATAAGGCGTTGCCTAATCTATATTTCCAAAATCACGTTTTTATTGCACCATTTTATTATGGAGAAGCTCACACAAAAATAGATCTGTGAAAACACAGAAGATCTCCTAATTTGCCTACAAATTGCTCAAGCGGTCATTTTAATTTGAGATTTATTCAATGTGCGACAAGAGTTTGTAAAATGCAGACGTAAGATGGATTTTCACAACAGTTACATTTAAATATGCAGATATAGAACATTTGTATGGAATTAACGAAGCTTTTACACTCAGAGAAATGAACAGTGTGGCTAATATATAATTCTTACTATATATATTTTCTTAGTAAATACTCAATCAATTCTTTGACCTCCGTCCGCAAATATTATTTTTACTCACGTAATTTTCTTATTCAATATACAATCGTGAAACAGATGAATTGTTGACAACTCCATTGTACTAACATTATGGCTGAGCTTGAACTTTTAATACGACATTTTGCATCTTCGTCTCATGATTTAACGCATAAATTTTCCGTTTCTTCCACTCTTCAGTTTACAGAGTGGATTTTACTGGAATTATGCAATTTGCGAGAAGAATAAATTAACAATAATAATTTCGATTAATCTGCTGAACCAGTTTATCAGCTTGGGAAATGCTTTTCCATATATTTTTTTTTTGAGTGCTGCATTTGTTTTTCCCCTTTTTTTCTGGGAGAGACAAAGTATTTTTATTGACTCATATGCAATCACATTTTGAGACCTTTTTATATTGGTGTTTACGACTCCGAAGTAGGGGCTTGAATACTTATCAAATACAAATTACGCAATAGAGGTCATTTTCAGAGAAATTCACAAGATAAGTCTCGTGCCGAAATGATAAGTGAGACAATGTCATAACAATTTTGATTTTATGCCATAGCAAAAACAACTGATTGTAGGTATATATACTTTCTTCTGACTTCTCAGACTTTTAGACAACATAATCTTATTTCGGAGGATTATAAATTGGAGTTAGAAATTAGCGTTTTTTGGCACGACAAAACACTTGGTTCAGCATTGAACCACTTTCTCTCTCAAATGGTCTGTCGAGCGGGTTTTTTTCTCTGTCGGTGCGTACACTGCGTCGAGGTAAAATCTCCCCCTTGTGCTCAATACTGCATCTCCTTTATTGATGAGCGATTTTCACTCTGGTCTGGTGAACAGAAGCGAATTTTCTATTGTATTATCGTCTAAATGTGGTCACTCTCTATTAGTCTGAAATCAGTGATAATCAATTTTCCTCTCAATTGAAAGCGACTTTCGCGAGTTGTTTTCAATTACACAAAACATCGGAATGCCTTATTTGCCTCTATATGTGGTATTGTGTGGAGGCCTAAAAATTTTCACTCTGCAATGTGGGATATTTCCCAATGTTTTTCATGGTTAATTGCACAATTTTTCATCTCCAATTTATGCAAACAGCTTCCATTTATTTTCCATGCGCACCGTATTTTTTCCTGTCTTTCACTTTTTTTTTTACAAAGTGGCGTACGTGTGTTTAGTTATAGCGATATTATTAATTGCAAATGACGATGTCAATTTTTTTTGCTCCACCTTTGCTCACCCAGAGTGGATGTGTTTGTAAATGACACAGAAAATGATTAAATGGCGCAATTTGTAAATAGAATAGCAGCGCATTTGGCTAACATTCGCGAAATCCTTGGTGCGTCGCGACGATGGACTGGAGGACAAAAGTATATAATTGAATAATTGTTGGAAACATATCTCATGTCTGAGTGTCTAAATTTAACATTTTATTTTGTTTTATCGTCAATTTAGAAAGAGATCTATTTTGGGAAATTCATATATGTTTGTCTCTTCTTTGTTTTGTAATATTTAACTGCCAATCATGCACATACTTTTGGGACATGTTGTGTTGCATAGAATATTACATCTTCACTTTATTCTTTTTTATTAATTTTCCTATTGCAAGTGACACTTGTGACATTCTTCCACATTTTGCCTCCCTCGTAAGCATTCCATTGTACGGCTTTTCAGTTTTTCCTTAAAAGAAATTGTTCTTTTCCTCTTCACGACGAACTTGTGCAAATTATACAGCACTCATCTCAGTAAAATGCCAATAATTTATGCAAATTGCCGATGTAGATAATCAATTCGATTCGATGCAAATTAAAACACTGTATTTTTTTATGAGTGCGAGAATGAGCTGCGAAGGAGAGTGAAAATGGGCATGGAAAATTCAGCCAATCATAAAATAGATCACATGCGCTTCTATTTCAATAATATTTATGCTAATATCTCCATGTTGAGGAGTCGGAGCAAAAAAAAAGCCGCGCAAGAGATACATTTGACCCAATTATTAATTAATTTTGCAGTCACTTTGTCATGTGTTGTCACAACTTGAGGCACTCTTTTTTATTTTCATGCAATATAGTCGCGTTTGTGGTTTGTGCGCGTGTTTATCGCTCACTGTGCAGGTTTTTTGGCTGTGATAAGAGGAAGTGCCGAAAAAATTCGAGAATTGAAACTTTGCGTGCACCGAGGTTCTCGCCACAATTACCCCAGACTAGAGATGGTGAAATTGGCGGCATTTCCGCGAATACACAATCCCGAAGGGAGCCTCTAATATCTCGTGACCTCCCAGAGAAAACAATTAGATCATCGCACATTTTATTTAGGCTTTCAAAGATTTCAGTGAAAAATTCGGTGGATCGTTGAAATTCAGAATTCAAGTCGTACCTGCGCGACTTCTTTTCATGAATCTCATTTTAAATGCAAATGAGGCGTTTTTACTTGATAACTTCTCAGTGTTGTGAGAACTCGTTTCTTTGATTTTTTTTTCCTTTAATATAAGCATAAGCATCTTTACGACACTTTCACGTCAGTGATTTAGAAGTTTAGGCGAGAAAAAATTACCTTGAAAGTTGGTTTCAAGAGCACAAGGTTTATGAGTCTGAAGATCGCCAGGTGATCGACAATCATTCTGTGATTAATATTAATTGAGAGAATTGTGGTTCGATATTTGATTGCCAAGAGCGTTACTATTGGATGTGAATAAAAAGTGATATTTAGGGCTTCAGAAACTGGTTTAATTGGTTTGATTAATTGTTTTATCGGAAAGATATCATTTGATTAATAATAAAAGAGGAATTGGAGTTAAGGAATAAATTAAAGAAAAACGATTGAAAGCTAACGTTTTTTTTTTCAATTTTAGATCAAAGATTTCTATTTGATCATTTGAACATTTTCACTTTAGATATCTCATGTGTTATTGAATAAAAAACTCATAATAAAATTCCTATATATTTATTTTCCTTGTAAAGCTTTCCTGAAACTTTCATAAACTTCCATTTTCACATCGCGATCTCGAGCACAAGTGCGAGAATTGAATTGAATTGCAGCATGTCTGAATAGCATTACAAGAGAGTTCAAGATCATCCGATGTGTGTTCTGAGAAAATGATGCTAATGACTGTATAGCGCGTAATTTATGATCTTAGCAGATGTATCATTTGTAAATCCCCAAGAGGACTAACACTGGTGTCTCTCTGTCTTTGCAGTGCGGGACTCTAGAGGAGGCGCCCGATTCCCTCAAGCGATCCTCCTCGAGGATGAACTATCACAGCTATCGACACCACCAGGTGGATGATGGCTTCCATTCAGATGGCAGCGGTGCCGAGACACCGCCGCTAAGCCCTGGCGGTGGCGGCGGCAGTGCCTCCACGTCGTCTGCCGCCTCGATAGCCTCCCTCACGTCGGATCATGGCTCCCTGGAGTCCGTGGACACGAGCGCCCAGAGGCTGGCTGTGCTGTCGTTCGAGCAGGTCCGCAAGCTCAACGATGTGATGGATGAGGTGGTGTCGATACATGGTCGAGGAAATTTTCCCACCTTGGAGGTTCGTCTCAAGGATCTGGTGACGCTGGTGCGCAAGAAGTTGGAACTGGAGGTGGCGTCCGGGGGTGCCGGTATGACTGTGAAAGATATCCGTCTCAATGGTGGTGCCGCCAGTCATGTCTTGGCATCTGAGGCGCAGCCCTATAACGATCTCGATCTGATCTTTGCCCTGGAATTCAGCTCAGGTCGCCACTATGATCGCGTTAAGTCTGCCGTGCTCAATTCCCTGTTCGACCTGCTGCCGGAGGGTGTTTCCCGGCGACGGATCACACCGTGCAGCCTCAAGGAGGCCTATGTGGGCAAGATGGTGAAGGTGAACAACAACAATGACGGCGACCGATGGAGCCTGATCTCACTGGGCAATTCACCAGGACACAAGAATGTTGAACTCAAGTTTGTCGACACGATGCGTCGTCAGTTTGAATTTAGTGTTGACTCCTTCCAAATTGTCCTCGACTCCCTGCTGCTGTTCTACGATTGCGCCGCTCTGCCCATCAGCGAGAACTTCTATCCCACTGTTGTGGGTGAATCCGTGTATGGGGACTTCCAGGAGGCGCTCTACCATCTGCAACACAAATTGATCTCAACGCGACAGCCAGAGGAGATCCGCGGCGGTGGACTGCTCAAGTACTGCAACCTCCTCGTGCGCAACTACCGTCCCGTGGATTCGGACAAGATCAAGACACTGGAGAGGTACATGTGCAGTCGCTTCTTCATAGACTTCCCCGATATACCCACGCAAACGGTGAAGCTGGAGGCGTACTTGAGGAATCACTTCTGGGGTGCGGATGAGGAGTCCCTGCAGTATCAGTACCTGATGCATTTACATGAGGTGGTGGAGACGTCGACGGTGTGCCTGATGGGCCATGAGCGCCGACAGACGCTCCTCCTCATCGAGTCACTGGCCATGCAGGTGCTGTGCCGTGAGCAGCAGAAGAGTCAACCACCACCCACGGCCCAGTCACAGCCTCAGCCACCGTCGCCGCAGCCACAGCAGCAGATGACGACGCTGCCACCACAGCCCGCGGGTCTGCTGTATGCCAACGGTGTGTACTACGCCCCTGTGATTCCCACCACCTTCTGCACGTGCAACTCCACCTGGGTGCCCAGCACGTGATCAGCAGACTCTCTCCCACGCCATCGGCGACCCGCCACCGGGTGGATCGCACCATCACAGATTTTCGAGGACGATCAGCCGGAGGATCACGACACCATGCTCTATCAACACAGATGATACTCCCCCATCTAAGCTCCCAGGGACACCCTCGCCCTCCCCCCGTGCTTACCAGCGAGACAGTAAGGCTCCATCATGGCTTGAGAAAGGTAAAAAAAAAAATTACGATCCCCCGCCCCCCACTAAAAACCCCCCGCAATCCCAAATGAGTACCAAGATTTTCAAAAAAGAAAGAAAAAATGGCGAAGCAGGATAGAAAGCTCTGATTTAAAATGGTAACAATGTACTTCCACTTAATTACTAGCATTACCTTTCTTAGTGAGTGTGAAATGCAATTGAATTTGCTGTTGAGATAAGGCATTGCGAGATCACTCTTGAAATTTTTGTGTAACAAATAAAATTCCCAAAAAAAAACTCTTAAATGTACAACTTTGAGACGTCTTAGATCGTCAATTTTACTGCTATTATATCTTGTAAATTAATCATCTAATGAAATGGAAATTGAATTAGAAGAAAAAAGCTATTCAGTGTTGTTGATGGTAGAAACATGCAGCATTTTACCATCATGTGTAAAGTTCATGAAATTTTTGAATTATACAAAAACTTATTGTGAGGAGATGAATTAAAGGTGAAAATCAACCATATTCTGTGAATGCATGCGAGGAAATGGAAAGCTGTATAGAGATGAAGAATAATCGAGAAATAATCATTATTTTATGTCATTTGCAAAAAACAAATTTTATATACAATTTAAAGATGAAATGTTTCTGGATAAATGACAGGATTTAACTAGAAAAAAAGGGAAATAAATATATTGATGTGAATTTTCAGATGAAAAAAACAAAAGGTACCAAGTGTTTAATATTTTTGCTACAAGTCTTCATCAAATACAAAATATATAAAAAAAATGAATGTTTAAATACGAGATGAAATTTATCCGAAAAGACTGGCTTTTGCGACAACATTTCTTTTTCTTTTCAATGTTCAAGTGTATTTTTTTTTAATTATTTGTTTTAGTAATTGTCCAAAAACACAGTTCAACTTCTTATACTTTAAAATTATAATCTCCATGTAATCATATTAGCAAGGGAGAATATAATCAAAAAAACAGAAGCAATTTTCTGTGTGACAAAACAATCAAATATTAGCTCAACGTCCACTGGAAGTCCAGAGCGTAGCTTCGACCCCCTCCCCCCTCCCCCCACAAAAAAACCCTCTTACCGACACACATTTTCCATTGCAACATGTATTTTGTCGCAAGAGAATAAACTTAATCAATCAAACTTAGATGACGAAAAAAGTCTAACAAATATATTGTGTAAAAGTAGCTGAGGTACAATAGTTTAAAAGAATAAAACCTCGTAGGACTCTTTTTTGTGGTCTTTTCAATACAACAGAAAGAAACACTGAACTCTGGATCGGGAAAGAAAACTTTGAAACATTGAAAGAAGAGAAAAAAATCATTAAAGAAAGAAGAAAAAAAAATGAAAAGTGATTTTAAAAATAACAAAATATTTTAAATGTAAAAGTAAATTAAATATATTACCACTACAATAGATCTAGAGTGACTATAAAATAGATGAGATGAAAATATTTTGGAGGAACCTTAAAAATATTTTATTAGATTCTTTAAAAGAGGAATGAAAAAAACACAAAGTGAAAAATTTACTAGCATGTTATTTAAAACAGTAAAATGAAGAGAGAAAAAATACCAGCTAAGATTTTAAATATATTGAGAGAGAGAAAAATATGAAAAAATCATATAAAACACATTTCTGTGATTGCAAAAAAAGTGTAAAAGAATATTAATAATAGTTGAAGAGTTTTTATTTTAAAATGATGAATACGAGTTATGGATTATGAATGGGCACATGAGGAACACGAGAGCAGATGAATGAGGCGAAAGAGGGAGCTAAAACAACCAGAATGGAGCAACAGGAGTGGATTCGGGGAGCAAGATTTTTATGGTAAATAAATCATTTATGAAATACAATTTCTCAAAAAAAAACCGTAAAAAAATCATATCTTACACTTTTCTACAAGTTATTCTTCAATTTTCATTCCATTCATAGTCTTATTAGTCACAATAGTGAAAAAATGTTTAAAAAAATTGTAGATTTTTGTATTTTGTAAAGCGATGGAATCACAAAAAATATCTCATTAAAAAAATTGAGAGCTTTCCGTGAATAAGAAGTAAATAAAGGAAATTTGATGCAAGGAAAGAGATTTAAAAGGGTAATTGACGTTTTTTGCTTAGCAAAATAGCTAACTTTTTAACTCTTTTGACTTTTCTTATCTGTCAAAATGCGACAGTTGTCAAATTTGACAAATATTCGAATTTCACTAACGACAGCACAATAAATAATCTCCGTTGCTCCAATTCTTGCTCCATTCTTCTCAGGCCTGTAACATTAATTTGAGATTATCTTCATTCCTGAATTATGTTTCAAGAATTGTCATAATAATAATTGAAGATTGTAACGATGAATAAAAAAAGCGAAATGTTATCTGTGACAATTTGTCCATGCGATATGTGACTTGGGATTTGGTCAAGGAAGATTTTACTGTTGAACACACACAACTCAACTGACGATTCAAATATTGATATTTTTTCAAAAAGGATGAAATAAATATTTACCTTTAGATGGGAAAGAAATAGTGAGGTGTAAAAAAAACATTTTTGTTGATACGTAAAACAATGTGACATTTTTTCTGTGACGTTCAAGTAAAAACCATTTAAATAGTGTATCTATTTAATTTAGGGTGTTTTTCCTTCTAATACTTCTTTTTTTTTATTTTCTATTGCCAAGCAAATAAAATAATTAACACGCAGTGTAAATGTTAATGTACATAGAGAATGTCCTGTTTTACGAAAGAAAAAAAAACTATTTTTTTTTGTTTTCTCTTTGCATTGAAGTTGCTTGAAGAGAAAAATATTACAGAGAAAAAGCATAAGAAAAAACAACAACAAATGAATGAAAAAAAATGAAGAGGATATGAAAAAAAGTGTAAAACATGTTAGACTGTACAAATCGATTGTAAAATCTTTTGAATTTTTATATTATTATTATTAATGATAACAGAAATATTTAAAATTCAAATGGAAAAAAATCTTATTAAATATAAAAAGAAACTCTTAGGAAAAGAGCATAATATTAAGAAAGTGAAATTATATCTGATAATATGTTTAAATAATGAAAACAAAATGTCTATAAAATTTAAAGATGATAAAGTGAGAAAGAAAAATGTAGAAAATTCAAATAAACAATTATAAAAATGTAAAAAATCAAACATTTACCGACTTTTTACTCTCCCAACGCGATCGCGATCGCTGATCTTCAGGTTTTGGAAATTCCACAAAGTGAAGGAGGTTTGAACCTTGACAAATCCATTCATCAACCATTTGTGCTAATATTTCTGCTGAATGGGCTCTGACTGTGAAAATATTTTTCGGCTCTTTTTCTTTAACCAAAGATCGCGAGGATCTCTTCATGATCTCGAGGAAGGTTAATTAGAGCCACTCTCTTCTCCAACACATAGGCTGTGTCCCCGTGTTTGTGCACCACTGCCTGACTAAATTGACTGGGTAGTGTATGGGAAAACTAGTAATTGTAGTGTATTAATAATAAATAATAATATAAAAAAGAAAAGTGCCACCTTGACTTAATTTGTTTGGCGCTGCGAGCAAAGTGATCGATGCAGTTGTGAGAGACTGACAAGAATCCGGACCAAGCTCTTTGACTGACCTCAATGCCAGTGCTCTGTGGTGGGTATATATATATGTAAATGACTATCTATAGACAGAATTATATGTGCTTAAGGTCGCCCAATTATTTGATCGCGAGCGTTGTGCACATTCTGATAATTATGATCACCATCAATACATAATAATATTTTAGCAGCATTTTTCACCCCATTTGCCGGAGAATCGCCAAAACTGAAATCCTTGTGCTTTCATCACCCGATGGGTGATCTTGTGATCTCATAGATGTGACATCCAAGAGAGTCAGTCAATTAGGACTCCCCTCGTGGAAGACACTCTTGTGGCATGGTGTGACGTAAGAGCAAGTGAAACAGCAAGAAGGCATCATAAATTATTTTATAATCGAGTGAATGGATTTGTCGTTGATCTCGCCACATGCAAAAGATCACATGAAGTGATCGCACTCTCAGCATATCTACGTCAGCTGATGCTTTACGATGAGATTACTTTAACAAATACATTGTGAGCTTTGCTATCGCAATAACTCAAATCATATATACATACATTCTCTCTCGTACACTTGCTCTTTTCACTTGGAAGTCATCGATCTACAATAATCATTGGATTTATTTCTGTACACATATCGCCTTCCATCGGAGACACTGCGTGAAATCCTCAGAGAAAATCGAACGATGGGTCAGTGGAGATCACAAAGCCAGAATAAATGATCGGTATGCATTCTTCAGCAAGGCGACTCATTCTGTATAATCTCATAAGAGTTTTAGAATGATCTTCAAAGTGATCTGGATGATTTAATAATTAATATTCAAAAATTCGCACTATAAATTGTGATTCTCAAACTTCTGACTTATTCTGCGACACAAAAATTGTCTGATCCTAATCTTGAGATATAAAACTTAAAGTTCAAGCCCATGCATAATCAGAAGGTGATTTTTTTTTAATTTGAATCCTGAAACTCACAACTCTAACGACTCTGCTGCAAAAATGAGAATTATATAGCGATGAAAGATCATTTTATTTGCAGGTGAAAAAAAAAACCAGGTGAGTCATTTATACGATGATGTGACGGATACGGATGTCACTTGGCTGGTTTTCATTGCATTGAAAATGAGACAGAGAAAAAACTCATTACAATTGCGATCGCGACTCTTGGATCGAGAGTGATCTTGTCTCATGATCATCTGAATATCATGCCGGTGGAGCTCCATTTTTTACAGGCCTCTCCAACATTTTCAGTGCACAAACAAGTAAATGAAAAAAAACTTAACACTCGCAGACGAATTTATTGTCAACGGATCGATGGGTATGAAAATGAAAATGACATTTGAAAACAAAATGTGCGACCATGACTTTCATTAGTCCAAAGAGTTCTCCCACAAAGTGGAAAAGCAGTTCGCGTCCAACTAAATGGACTGAACTTTTCAGTATGAGCGCCGCCAATGCGCTCACCACGCATAATTTACAATTTTAAATTAAAAGCCAGCACATTGTTTTATACTTGTAATACCAATTTTATTATTTTCCAACACAAAAGTCACTTCGCCCCTTTCATCAAGTGATATTTCAACTATAGTTGACAATCAACAGAGTTATTCTTAAACATTGTAAGCAATTTTACAGAATTTATTTTATTGTCTTTTTGTGATTTCCAGAAATTTCTTTGGATATTCCTTAGAAATGTAAAATGAAACTGATATTTAGTAAAAATTTTAAATTTTCAACTGAAAAATTCGATATTGATCACTTAACAGTGATAATCAGTTAACAGAATTATTGCTGTGTGACAGCGCCATAATTAACCCTATATAAGAATAACCCTGTATGATTAAAAATTGCTGTTCTTTTTCCACCAGGTTCTTCTCAGTACAGTAGACAATCAAGGTCAGTTGAACGGACAAAAATCAATCAAAACAACCAATTTCTGTTGCTAAAAGCACAAGAACATAAAAATCACAGGCAATTTAATTCAATTTCAACCTCAATCTCTTATGTCATCCATTGTTAATAGCTTTTCTCCACAAAAACCCCCAAACCCATTGTGTCAATAAAATCCAATAACCAGTAGCCCCAATATTCCGAGAGAGAGAGGCGATAAAAGAAAATTGGTGCAGCAAGAAAATAAAAATAAATTCGAACATGATTATGAAATAATAAATGTTTTCCTTTCTGAATTGGGATGGTGGACAAAAAAGTTATATTGCCCAGTTTACGCCACTCGTTCGTACACATTTAATTGAAGTTGATGGATACCATGAGAGAGGTAAAATTTGCTGATTGAGTTCATCGACCAGTTCTCCTAAAATAATTGCTACAGATTTGGAAACATTGCCAAAATTCGCATGAAATTCGGGTCTCTTTATTCGCCATTTTTGCCTTATAACTCTTGGACGTGGTCCCAGGTTAATTGCACCACATTTACCGGGCGAATGTCTCACAGATTCGTTCACAAAGAGAGTTTTTTGGCTGAGGGCGATGAACACCGCACCACCCACTCTTGCCGGAATATCCAGCAGTGAGGAAATTTGTGACTAGAAATTTAAGTGAATTATTTGAGTAAATTTGGCGCTCGTTTATTGAATTGGACAGGTGATTGTTATATAGCAGCTAAATAATATCGATAGATAAAGTTGTTCAATCAATATAGGAATTTAATTACAGAATTCAATCAGATAATTAGTTCAACACTATCAGTTGATTAACTCAAAAATTTTAAATGTTATACCAAGGGAGTGATATTAGGGTTAATGTGGTTTACACCACTTCCAGGACTTCAGAAATATTGGAAAAAGCTTTGAAAAGCTTTGAAAGGGAGCTTTAAATAGCTTTAAAGGGAAACTTAAAGAGTTCTTTAAGGAAAGCTTAAAATATCATTGAAGTGAGGCTTAAAAAGGTTTCTAAGAAGGCTTAAAAATTTGTAAAAAAAATTGTAAAGAAAAGAAAGCTTAAAAATGAAAGCTCATCAAAGCTCTTTCAAGCTTCATTTCAAAGATATTTTAAGTTAAAATATCTTTGAAATGAAGCTTGAAAGAGCTTTGATGAGCTTTCATCTTACTAATTTCATTTTCTATATTAACATCTTTTCAGAAAGCTTAAGGAATATCGTTCAAGATTCATAGAAAACAAAACAAAATGCTTTGGAAATAATCTCAACTCTAAAAAATTTAGAGTCTAAAATAACCTCTAAAGCTCTTAAAATTTATTAAAAAGCTTTAGCTTTCTAATTTTTGAAAGCTTTGACTTGATTATTTATCAAAGTTAAAATATATTTTCTTCTAAAAACTAAGGATTTTTAAAGCTTTACATATTGAAGAATTTCTAAATAAATTGGCTCACAAGTTGGCCCAAAAGTTATCAAAAATGTTCGAAAAACTCAATAAATTTTCAGAAAGTTCAAACACAAATAAAACACTTCCACTTCCAGAAACACAAGCGAATTTCCATTAAAGAATACACCACTTCTCACTATAATGTCTCCCCTTTGTTTAATAAATAATGTTAAATCATTTTGATTGATATTTGTTTTAAATTATTTAATGTTCTATTCAAATAAAAGGTGTAGGTTGACATTTAAGCCTGGACTTAAAATTCACTTTGAGCGCTTCATCAAAGGAACAAATAAAAAAATAATTATGTTACATTATTAAATGACTTTTGAAAATCAATGGACCGAAACAAATTTTTAAAGTAAAATAATTAAAGTGTAGGTAATATTAATTATGTGCAAATTCTTTTCTTAGAATTTGTTAATAAAATTGCAGGTCTTTGTAAGTCTAATGATTTTTAATCTTCATAAACGAAATTGACCTTTCTTTGACTGAATGGTGACACTAATGAGACTTCGGGTTCAGACTATCAAATTTTGCGGTAAGGTTAAAAAGCATCAGCTGTTTGATGAAATGAAAAGAAGAGAAAAAAAATACTGCGGCCACCGAGGCAAATTATTCTCTAACGAGAATTTACTTAGCTTTGTGAGCTCTCGGTGGCGTAGTGTGTTTAAGTGGTAAAGACATGGCACCAGATGAAACGATTTTACGTAATAAAATAGCAAGAAACAACACAAGGAATGGTTTAGTCGAGTGGTGGGGAAGCTCAACAGTGTTTGTTCAGGTGCAGATCAAAGGTTACGAGAATTGACTTTCAGAAATGGTATTTTAAATTAAAAACAGAATTGGATTTCTTTTCATTGTACACCTTCCAGTATGGTGTGGATGTTGCTCTTTACCTTCCTTTACGCTCTCTATTTGGCACTCAAGCCATAAAGGGAAAATATACCTACACATCATGTAAAATGTTGTATGCCAAAGTACATGAACTCTCTGGTGGATAATATGACGAAAAAAGGTTTTTATTTGATGGGGTTTCCTGTTATTTTAAGGGGTGGGAAATATTGATGAAATGGTAAATTTTCACCTTTTGGCAATCGATCAGTCAATGTAAGCTACACTCAAACACAGTAAATCATGTCAGAGGCTTATAAATGTATTTTGCTAAAAATTTGTTGCAAGTGTTGGCGCTTCGGTCACACGACAGCGCTATGCAAGCACTGCAAATCACATTATTTGTCCGCCTGTTGAAATATCCATAATATGGTTATTACACGATCACAAGATAAGGAGTAATTTTTTTTCGGCATAGGTCACAAATGATTTTCAGATAACATACATTTCTCTTGTGCTTTCTTTCAAATGACTGAATTATGGGCGATTTAATTGGAACATTTGGCATGATCGATATAGTATCGGAATATGGACCAATCAATTTTCCAGCACGAGAGCATCCAAATTGCGAATTTAATGTGTTGTCGTGGGTAATAAAATGGGTAGATTAATTTGCAATACAGTGCACAATTTAATTAAAATGGAAATCCCATCAAAGTTACAGCGAAGGAGCATTAAAATTTGCAATTTTCTCACCACCTCTGTCTCACAGGAAGTGATTGGTATGATGAAGATGGATTGATTAGATGAGGAAAAAAAAGAGATTTTTTGATTATTCACACCAACATAAAAAATTTGGGGGAAAATTTATTTGATTAGATTCGGATATATCTCTACATCAATGGTACTTTTTTGATAGAATATAATCTCACCCACGTTCTCTCCATTCAAATGGGTGTTTCTGTGAATTTCCTCTAAGACTTCCAGCACTCTGCAAAATTCACATGAGGCACCTTCGTGTATAGCAGTCATCAGTATATGGAATGGTTAAATTAAAATGCGGTTTTATTGTCTCTGAGAGCTCAACAGTACCCATTGAGGCACTCACCAGCCAAATAACACCCACTGAATGCACATTTTCACGGAGAGATACTGCAGATGTAATCGCTGACAGTAATCCCGAGTGGTGTTTCATACATACGCCACGGGATGAATGCATCGTGATTAAAATGTACAAGAAGTTGCTGATTAAAGTGATTAGAAAACTTTGTCAATTCAACATGCGATAACAGGCCGATGAGAAGGAGTTGTTATGAAAATATGTTTTACAATTTCCACACTTGTTCGATGCACATCGAGGTTCAATGATCCAATGGAAAGGAATAATTGAAATTTTCTGTTAAAGCATCAAATATTTGTCGTACGTAATTAATAACATGTCTCTCTATTTGTTGCATTTGTTAGTATAGCTACATTAGAGCCTCGACATTCACCAGAAAGACCCTCAAGAGACCAATAAATTTAATAATTTATTTACCGAATAATTCTATTGGTCTTATCGGTCTTATTGACTCTGTGACTGTGAACATTCACTTAAAGGAAAATGATATAATTAGTTAATTTTTGCAATTTTATTTATAGAAAATGTTGTGTAGGAAACTTATTGTTTTGTTGACATATTGCGAGAAGAGTAGCTTAATTTAAAAGCTGTGTTTATAATTTTAAGAGAAAATTAAAGAAATGTAGAATATTTTGTATGGAAAATAAAATTAAATCTCTAATTGGAAAGCTCTCTTGTAGATTTTCCAGAAAATTCCCAGAAAATTTAATTACGTATTATCTACCGTTTTAAATGATTAGGAATTTCTCAGGAAATAAATTTATTTACCGAAGTGGAAATGAGCAGAAATAATTTTCTTGGGAAAGAATCATCACAAAGTTCCTCAAGGGTATAACAATCCTTTTTCATTGCACACACATGTTGGATAATAGATGAAGTCTATATGAAAAAGAGACTTCCAAGAACGTCTAAGAAATGCCTGATAAAATTGAGGAAATACTTCAGTACACTCAGTTCTCATTGAGTGACTGTTTACAGAAAGAGCACATAAATATTTGCTAAATATGATAGTGCTCAAACACAATCCTCTCTCTTAAAGATGTTGCAGCATTAAATTGATGTTGAAACCCTTCGATATATAGGAAAACGAGTGACTGATTAGTTAATAGGAAGATTTTTCTCTCATGCTTAGAATATGAAAGCTTTGCCTGCAAGATGATGATTAAAGGGAGAAAAATGAAGTCATTTACGATTATTGACTCTCAATTGGGGATAATCAGTGGAAAATTTATCTGTACAGATGATAGTCACAATGGCAGGGTACAATTTAGCCTCGATCGCCACTGCAAACTCCTCCGTAATTTAAGTTCCAATGTGGAGGTTATAATTATTAACTTTGTGCATTGGGCAATTTGAAAGGCGAATGAACAACGTGAATACATGCTCCCAACTATCTTAGCTCATATGGTGTTGCAGTAGGAATTAGTTGAAATCATTCAGAGGCGCAACTTCAAAATCTTCCTTTCACTTTGACAAAAAATGCACCACAAAGACCATCTCTAAAGCAACGTCTATTTTAGACACATCCCAACAGATATGTTGAATGGAGATCGCCTGAGATTGCTGATGGAGGTGTTGGGCAAAAAAAAAAGAGTGACTTTAATTAATTTTTTCCCATTGATACTCGCATGTCGAAAGGGATGGCAAAAAAAAAACGGCCGAAGAGAAAGCTTTTTTCATCTTTCATCTCGCCTATTGCATATGTGTTACACCATCCCAGTCACTAATCAATTCGTTGATTGACATTTTGCATGAAAAATTTGGTGGTTTCTCGAAAATGTGCGCATAGAGGCAATCCGAATTGAGACAAAGTGATCCGATAGAGCCCCATGTTTACCTTTAGCACCAAAATGCTAAATGGCGAAAAATTGAAAGTCTGCTATATGCAATGCTCTACGTACCCCAGGTGAAGAAAGAGGTACAAAAGAGTCAGCATAAAGAAATCAATATACAACATGAAAATTTTAACTTTTACTTATACTGTGAGAGAATATACAGACACCTTTTTTTGCGTCTTTGCAACTCCCGGACCCACCTCCTTGGCGGACCCTAACGGAGCAACAGAAAGAGAGAGACAATCCAGCAAGAAGCAATTTTCTAATATAACCTTCCTTACCTTGCAGCTCTCAATTGTGTGTCTCAGTCCATAGAATAGCTCGCGCGCGATCCATTCCAATCAAGCGAGCAATCAACTCTGTGGAAATTCTGCAACAGACGCGCCATGCATTATGTCATAATTCCCCACAATATTGGCGCACATCGGGCCCCGTCGACGTGAGTGTTTCTGGTGACCCGCTAACAGTCATTTAGACCACGATAAGTGGGGCCACGATTTAATGGATTGCTCAGCAATTTCGTCGCCAAATAGTTCCTGACATTTTCATTTCCCCAATCACTTTCCATTGAAAGCATAAGAAGACAAGAATCTAATAAAATATATAATAATAATAACTGAAAAAAATATTCAAAAAATTTTGGTCCTTCGAATCATGAGTTAGAATATTTCTAATGAAACCTCTGATTTATTGATTTTGAAAATCGAATTCTAGCGTTTAAAATTTTAAATCATTCAACTTAAAAATCCAAACTATCAAATTAACTTCAAATATTTTGATAAAATAATTTCTTAATTAGGAATACTTCTTAAGCTTTAAGTCAGTAACTCTTGAACTAGCCTTAAATCTTAAATTTAAAGCCGTTCCTGAAGCTGTTTTAAGCCATTGTTCTCAAAATTAA
>CAKKOB020001418.1:8955-22669 GCA_918844115.2 Phlebotomus perniciosus | reverse complement strand
AAAAATTCCCATTGTCAAGATATTCTCCCCTTGAGCTTCTCTTGTGCGATTCTCATGGCGGATGGCAACAAATAATTCAATCTCCATCTCTCGCCCTCACCATCGTCGTCCAAGACGAAAGGGTCAATTGTGTGTGGTTGAGCTTTAGTGTTTTGATTCTTCTTCGCCCTTCCTTCTTTACGATTGTTGCAGCTATTAAAAGTAATAATGTGGCTCATTAAAGTCAGCATTTAAAATTATAGCTACAACATGAATTTTTAATAATCAATTCATTGGCACTTTTCCCCTTCTGCCAATCTATTCTTTTTATTTTACATCTCATGTGAGGCACAAAAAAATACCGAAGGATATTAATCCCTCAAATTTGAGTCAATAATTTAAGAGAAAAAAAACGGTGAAATAGAAAATAGAGTATATAGTGTGAAACTTGTAGCAATTCTCATGATAGCTTCCACTCCAATGGTGGTTTTGTGGTTGCTACTGAAACATAAAGCTAATTGCTTTTTAAGTAACTTTAACCTATAATTATATTTGTGCGTGAATCTCTCGAAATGCACCTCCCACACACAATGTAGGTAAATAAAAAGGCATCATTGGCCACTGAATCTCAATTTCACGGATGAATTTTCCATCCCAAGTGTTTATGCTATTGATCTTATGTTACTGTTGCAATTTTTCACCCGTAAATAACAACCCCAACATTTTACACACCTTTATGGACACACCATCAAATATTATGAAGAAACTCATAAATCAATTGGTTTTATGCGCTATTTGCCGCCATTCGCTTTCATTTTCACATTAAACGTTCATTATGAAATGTTTAAATTGTAATATACAGGGAATCTCACGAATTTCACCTGCAATTAGGCAAATTTGTACAAAATACCTATAGAATATAATTTGGCAGGTTAAAATTTACGTTTTTATAATATCTTTAGGCGAAATCACACGAATTAGTCTATTTTTAGGCAATAACTGCCAGAATTAGTCTAATTTTAGGTGAGATTCGCACGAATTAGTCTATTTTCAGGCAAAAATTGCACAAATTAGTCTATTTTTAGGCAAGATTTGCACGAATCAGTCTATTTGCAGGCGAAATTCGCATGAATTAACCGTTTGTAGGCAAAATAAGTACATTTACAAATAAAATTCAGAAAAAATTGCCAATTTATAGGCGAAATTTGCACAAATATTTTTTTAAAACATTTTAAATGAGGATTCAAAAATTAAGCCATTATTTTAATTTCAGGGAAGAGTTTCACCCTCACCATCACCGTCTCCACGACTCCACCACAAGTGACAACTTATAGTAAAGCAATTAAGGTGACTGTAGATGGTCCTCGGGAACCACGCTCGAAAACTAGTAAGAAAACCTTCTTTTATGCACGAGATTCTCTGTCTCTTCTTCATCCACCAAACACATGTTGAATTTTCAACAGAAGTGCGTCGCGAAACATGTGCATCTCATTATTGCTGCGTGCGCCAAATTTATGTCGTGTTATCAATTGTGTTGTTTGCAGTCATGTAATGACTCCGTTAATTCATAAAAAAATGTGTATTTGTAAAGCCATCGACTCACTAACCACATGACACAGCCACAATTAACTCAAAAAAAATATTTTAAATAATATAAAAAAAATCGTTCAGTCTGTCTTCTGGTCAACACTTGGGCCACGATCTCCCTGTAAGCTGTCGAAAAAAAATTGTCATGAGTGTGAAATAGACATAAACCAATTTGTGATAACACGAGAGACTCCCCTTTAGGCATCATATGATGTGGCTCAAGTGGAATTTCTCACACCGATAGCAATGAGAATTTCCCAGCTGATGAGATAGAGAAGGGAAGCAAGAGAGACATGGTCCTAAATTTTAGCATTTCACGCCTTTTCTAATTACACCATCTCACACAACATTATTTTTATCACCAGATTGTTATTCTATTCTCACTGCTTAGGAAGAAAAAAACGTGTAGAGAGGCGATAAGAAAGAAAATATATGTATCGTGAGAATGTCTCAAGTTTTGTCCGATAGTAACTCCTATATAGGAATATTTTTAATCACACACTTTGTCACGATTTCTCTTGCCTATTATTGCACACATGAAGGCACATTTTGATAAATATAAAAAATATAACTTCAAAACAAACGCACTCATCAACCAAAAGTTCCCACATCACAAATTGAGAGCCTCGCGCGCTTTACACTTTGGACAATAAATTGTCCGTGGGGCAAAATATGCACTGGTGCAGCTTTGCAAATAGCCCAACCGCTCTAATACATTAGTAACTGGGACAGAGACTGATCACTGGGATGCAGGAAGCGAATTGTGTGGGCGATTGTGATGGCGAAAAATGCTTATCCAGAAACGCGTGCAAGTGAGGAAGGAAGCACGTGAATTCTGCTGGTTATTTATCACTCTCGGAATTACCTTCATAAAAGATCGTCAAATTCATTTTAAAAAAAATCTTTTTTTTGCAAAATTTCGATAATTGCCTATTTAAAGCAAATTTTCTCGAAGTTCTCCTAAAAATAGGCAAATTGGATAAAACGAATTTCCACAGATTTGTCTATTTCATAATAGATAATTCAGCAGCAAATTCAGACAATTTGATTAATTTAAAGAAAATCTCATGCAATTTGCCGATAAAATTTAGGAAAATTTGTGAGATTTGCCTAGTTTTGGGAGAAACTTGAGCAATTTGCTTATTTTTGGAGGAACTCGTACAAATTGGCTTATTTTTCGGAAGAATTTTTTTGGAATTGCCAAGTTTCAGGAGAAATTCGTCTGATTTGCCTACTTTTTGGAAAAATTCAATACAAGTTTGCCTATTTTTAGGAATAATTCGTTGAAATTACCCTAAATTTAGGAGTAATTCGTTTAAATTTACTTATTTTTGAGAGAAATTCTTTTATTTTTTTAGTAAAAATTTAAGCAAATTTTGCAAATAAAAGTTCATTCTAACACTCTCAAGCTCTTCTTACAACTCATAGAGTTATTTTCTAGTTTTCATTATTTATTATATCATTAAAGCAAGTACCTAAAAATAACTACTTACAATTACTGAAACTAAAATTAACTCATTTTAAAGAGTTTTTAAAATAATTTGTAAAATATTCTTTCCCACAAAATTTAGAGAAAATCCAACATGTGTCACTAACATTGCTTCGGAGTGTTAGTGATTATCATAATAATAATTTGCAAAATATTTAATTACCCTCCTCTTGTCCGAAGCATTACATCTGCTAATGATTTTAGCCTCGTTAACAGTGCACTGCATGTCGCAGAAATCTCACCCCCGAAAACGCGTCAAATTGTGTATGGTCATGAAAACCTGTCCACCCCCTATTCATGAAAACATCCCCCCTTAAATTTTGCTCTAAAATTTCGCTGTTACTTTGTCCAAGAGAATCACGGTGCGAAAATTCAGTTATCTCATGGACAATTGTGCGGGATTCAGGAGTGACCGTCGGGTTGATTGCGTGCCAGCAGTTATTTCCTGTTCACTCCCTCACTCCTCACTGTACGTCGGAATAGGATTAGAATATCAAACCGCTGCTCTTCATTACGTCCACAAAACACAGATAAACGGACGCTCGGTTTTGCGTTTATTCATCCACTTCGCCCCATCCAATTCGCTACTCGCCCCAGATTCACCCATTACAGCGTGGATTGCGAGTGGCCAGGTGAGGTGTCTAATTTCTGGTCAATAAACTGCCACAAGCGACTATAAAATCAGGTGAAAACACATTCTGCTGATGCACAATGCTTGTGATGCGACAAGACATTTTACCGAAGTTTTAACGTAAAGAATTGGAAAATAAAATTGTTTTTTATTGAATTATTATTTTTTGCATTTTTAAAAATGTTTTTTAATCTCAAAACTAATTTTTTGATTCACTTAAAAATGCTTTGAATAAAGTTAAGTTACATTTAATCAATCAAAAACTTGATCAAAATGACATGAAAATGACAAACTTTTTGGTAACTGTTTGTGAAAGTTTGTTAAATTTTTTAATTTGAAAATAATAAACTTGTTCAATGTTTGTAAATTTTACAAATTTTTACAAACAAATATGTTGGTAAAAATTTGTAAAATGTATGTGAAATTGAAAATGACAAACTTTTTGATAAGTGTTTGTAAAATTTTGTAAGAACTTTGTTAAGTTGGAAAGAATAAATTTGTTTTTCAAAATTTGTAAATTTTTGTTAAATGTTTGTAAATTTTACAATTTTTGTACAAACAAATAACAAATTTTTACCAATCTTTTGTTATTTTCAAATTTATCTCCCTTAAATGATCTTGTATTACAAATTTTAACAAATTTTCACAAACCATTTTTAGAACATATTATACTTACAATAAATAATTCTTAGTTTTATAATTTTGTCTAATTTTTTTTACTAAATTCTATAAAAAAAATTCGCAAATTCATTACATTTAAAATGTAACCAATATTCCTAACTCTGTGTAACTGCCCATCCCTGTTGCAACTGGTTGCCTGGGAAAAAGACTCACCCGACGCTGATGAATTGGTGGGTGAGAAGACATAGAGGATGGATAGAGGAAATGATTTTGTGTGTTTGGCAAATTATAGGCACAAAATTGACTCTCACACACGAGAGTTCCCTCCAGAAAAGAGACAAAGATATCAAATGATTGTAGCATTTTCTCTCCCTCCCCATTTGCCAAATCAGGTCCAACTGGTGGTCATCAATATCGTGCTCTGGGTCTCGGTCAGAGGCCATTCCTCGATGCTCCATTTACGGGTCACCTGAGGGAGTTGGAGCCGTATCGACGGAAAGCCCCATCCACCTTGCCTTCGGTTCCTTCGGCCTCAATGGGAGCGCCCGGGGGTAACACGTCGCCCTCCTCAAATGGCATTCCCTCCTCATCCACCACAATCGATTGTCAGGATCACTACAAGCCAAATGCACCACAAATACACGGTAAGATCAATTTTATAAGATTCTCGCGATTGAAAATCTCATTTATTGCCCTAATTCCAAGCACATATGCCTGGGAAGAAGAGATGCAAATTATACTCCTCATCTGTTTTCTTTTATTACTTCTTCATATGTTATTTGGATAAAATTAACCCTTCTCAGCCGAAAAAATTCAAATTACCCGCTTGTTTAACCTCAGCTAATCCAACTCTACAAAAATAGCAAAAAAAAAATTAATTGAAAATTCCCACCAAAATCTAATTCCACGCGAATGTGGCAAACAATTTAATTATAATTAGGTAATAAACCAGTGACTAAAATTAGGTGCACCGAGCGCACCCACGAAAGATCCAAATTAAATCAAATTCGACAAAGTTTGTGGTCATTGGGAGTTTTGACCACACATTCGTGGCTCCTCAATTTAATGAAATTACATACAGATTTCCAACCACTCAATAAGGTTCTCGGGGGGAGAAAAAAGTTTCTCGCTGTGGTTTGAGACACTTTCATTGATAGTATTTCCATTCATATTCCACCTCAAAAAGTATTCATTGAGAAGCAAAATATGAATTTCTATATATAGAGATTCGTTGGAAGTTTTTGAAATAATTTATAACGGCTTTTTCAATCGATGAGTTTTTTTATTCTTAATTTTTCTATTCATATATCATTTGTGTTTTAAAGAACAAAATATAACTTTTTCTTCTTTAAAATCTTTAAAGAATTTCTTGTATTCATTTAAAAAATTAATTTTACAATAAAATCCGCCATCATTGAATCGATGAGTTTTCTTTTTCTTCATTCTCCCATCACTTGCATACAAAATCACATTTTTAAACGACTTTCCATAACGAAATTCTTGCCGTGATATACTGAAAAATGATGTAACGCTCAAAAATATAAAAGCATGCCAATGTAATTAATAATAACAAAATATGTCAAACGCAGAGTTTGTTGATGTGTTTTTGTCCTTAATATCAAATTGACGAAGTAGTCAAACAATTCCGTCACATCCCCTTCGCCTCATTTAAATTTCATCCCTTGCGAGGGTGCGAGAATTATGTCAATTCCTGTGACGAAGCATAATGTTTATGAAAGAGATATTCGTCCACGTAAGATTTCCCTCACTGATCTCATAGTCAAAATATGCAGCATATTTAGATTAATTATCTTCTCAATGACAAGACGCTCTCTCAGGAGACAATTTGTGCACAGCAACTTTGTAATTCTATTAATTAAATATCTGAGAATGTGTCTGAGACAAGCTGTATATAAATTTACCTTAAAATTTAATAAACACTTGAATAATATCAATAAGAGCAAAATTTCCTCGTACGCATTAAATTTCAATTGAGAGTTTTACGCGGGAAAAAACCGCACATCCAATTTTTCTCCCTTTTCTCTTAGACGAGCCACAAAAACCCCTTCGATAAATGGATTTTGATTTGAAGCCCACCCCGAAACACCTTTTACAACATTTTGGTGTTAATTACAAAGTTAAACAATCAGGACTTACGTATATGTTTACTTTGGCTCAATAAATTGCAATGTAAGGAGAAAATTCAAGAGATGTTTTTAACCCTTTTCAACACTTTTCATCTTATCCCAATAATTTGCCAATATGTAATTTTGCTACAATTTCACCTCTCCTTTCATACCCAATCTCGCGTATGCCTAATAACTTCTTTTTTAATCCACCTTGCGAGTTCTCTTGATGATCTCTTTCTCGACCCGGCGAATTGATTGTGTGCTGCTCATCATTGAACCCATTGAGATGAGTGAAAATTGTTGTTATTATTCTTTAACCTCTCACACTCATATTCTCCGGCACACACACACATATTTTTATTTATTATTTGTTTCAATAATCTCTCGATATATGTTTTCTTCTGCAAGAAAATATTCAATAATACACCGGATGTCAGTGCAATCGCCACGTAACACTCAATCGAGCATATTTTCTGCCCTCTTTTTCTCATCAAATTATCACAATATTTTCTCTATTACGTGGAATATCTGCATTATTTGCATATAGGAATTTATAGGTAATGTTTGTAAGTATTTCAAATTATTTCAAGGGTAATCCCTTGGACAAGAAAATCATTTCTTAATCTCTTTTTGTTTTCTTTTGCTAAACTTTATCTGAAGTTTGCAAGAGCTTTAATTCACCCAAAAAAGATCTAATGCTGCGAAACTTTTTTAGTTTTGAAAAGTTTGTTAGAACGGTTAGAGCTCATAAATTTCTCATGAAGCTGTAAAAAATGTGAAACATATAGAACTTTCAATTAAAGTTCTTAAACATTTTATGTTTAAAAGTTCTTCTTTGAAATACTTTACTAGCATACGAGAGTGGTTTAATCAGTTTTTTCTTAGAATTGAATAGGTATTCCTTTTGGAAAACAATTCGGAAAATGATACGGAAAACTCCGTTTAATTGAATTGGAAGCTTTTAAGCACAGAAAAAGCTCATGATTCAACTGATCCCAATAAATAATAGTTCCATAAATTTCACTTTACTCCACTGTTTTCTTTAAATCAACTTAAAAAATTGTTTAAACAATTAAATTAGCAAAATAAATGGGAAGCAAGGGGGAGATATTAAGGTCAAAACGGTATATACCACTTCCAGCACTTTCATATTTTCAATGAAAGCTCCCTAATAAACACCTTCAAAATTATAATATTAGAGGTTTGGTGCGTTCAATGAAAATCTCTAAACAAAGAGATAAAGTTCCAAAAATTAATCCCAAAAGCTTTACAATTTTTTAAAGCTTCGAGATAAATGTTTTAAAAGCTCATAAAATTGTCAAAAATTTTAAATTTTCAGCAAAAGTTAAATAACACAAACGATTTTTAAAAAGCTTGAAACTATCACCAAAAATTCTCTATATTAAATAAAGAAAAGCTCTAGAATTTTAATGAAGATTTATTATACAATTTCTTAAATAAAGCTTTCTTTTTCTTAAAGCTGTAAGTATAATAGTATCAAATATTTTATTAGTTCTTTAATTTTGTAGAATTTTTAAAACTTAATTCAAAAAGCTCTATAATGATTATAAAGTAACCTAAAAGAGCTTCCTATTCGAATGCTTGTAGGAATTCCATATGGATTTCCAGATAAGAATTCATATAGGAAACTCAATGAAATGTGGAACAGTCTACTGGAAATCCATATGGAATTCCTAAGGAGGCTTCTACTCACGATCAAAATTTTCTAGAACGTTCCATAGGAATTCCACATGGAATTCCATAGGAGCTCTCTACGTTCTTCAAGTGGAACCCTCCAATGGAATTCCAATTGAATTTTCTTTGGAGCCTCTTTATTGGGATGACTTTTCTAATAATTCTTTTTTAATATTTCTCAAAAATATAGAAAAGGCTAATTTTTTGTAGAAATTTAACCTTGAATTTAACGATTTTCTTCTGGACAATGCTTCAAATGCTCATTTAACCGTAAGATTAAGCTGACAAAACAAATGCCGTGTGTCAACACCTTAATGCTATGAAAATTGTAATATTTTCCTAACTTTTTTATTTTTCTTTTTTTAATTTCTTACTCCAAATTCATACACTTTTCTTTATTTGGCACACCTTTATTATTTTCCCCTGACTTTTATATTGCAATTTGTCAGTGCAGAAGCCCATCGAAAGTTGTCACGATCTCAATAGAGGATCACATTTCACGATATAAAATGTTCGATCTTCTCATCATTGAGCAGGCAAGCGAATGATAAAAAAGTCGATTCATGAAGAAAATCCACTGTTGACATATCAACTTACCTTGTCTCTTTCACCTCGTGGAGTCTGCAAAGTGTTGGCAAATGCACTTTTTGCCACACAAGCATCCCCCCTGAAGACTCTGAAATTGATCTCCAGAGGATCAAACTTCCTCCACGGTGTAAGATTGCACGAAGGACTAGAAAAAAACGATAAAAATACTGCTAAGAAAATTGCATTGGATTAAAAATTGACTGTTATATAGAAAAAAGAAGCAATATTAGAATAATTTGAGTTCAATTCTGTTTGAACTTCGCGCATCATCGATCACCATCATTTTCTTTAGTTCAACTTTTTTCTCAATATTGTCTGAGAGAAGAATTTCCAATCAAGAGAATCCCCCGTTCAGTGAATCGATCTTCCAACAGTTGTTTTGCAGAAATTTCTGTGAAATTTTCTAACCAGATTTGCGACAAAGAAATGATGTGGAAAATTAATTAAACGCAATGAAATTTATTGAGTGGTTTATGAAGAATTTTAATATTACAATTGCTGGAAAGTTCTGAATCATTTAAGATATCTTTGGAAATAAATTTCCCAAAGAAAAATCTCAGAAAATTATTAATATAAACTTTAAAAAATAGCTGAATTAAATTATGTATTCATTGATTACATATTAAAGACAACATTAATAAATCTCCCTGAAGATTTTCATCGAACAGAAAATGAATCATATCATTGCTTTTGCATAGATAAATGTTAGGACATTATTTAAATGAGAACAACTAAGAAATTACCCGGCAATCCAATTACGCACTCGTCACTTTTGAGAATTGCTAACAAGGTCGATAATCACGTCGGATTAATGATTGGCTTTTCTTGCAATATTTCCCGCCAGACAGAAATATCTATTGCTATTTAATAGGATTTTTCTGACGAGAATCTTTCGGCTAAACGACCTTGTCGATTATGTGCCGTTTTTTCTATACTCTTTTATATGTTACACGTGAGATTTATTTGCCTTCTTCATCCACCTTATCTGCAGTCATCATCATTAAGGCGCTTTAAGATGTGTGTGGCCATTAGGTAATTTGTTGTGTTTGTAGAGCTAACGCAGAAATCAAAGAATTTCCGGTGAATCTCAATCAGAGACTTGTTTCCCGGATCGAGTTTAGCGCCAATTGATTGGCACTTTTTCACCATATAGTCACAGAAACACCCAAAAAAGGCAAGAGGAACTGATGGGAAAAAACAGACAAATTTAGTCATTGATCGTTTCGCGGTATTTGTTTGATGCGAAAGATAAATTTCAAGTATTCTAGCTATTTCATACCTTAAAATCATCCGGAAATCATCTCAAGACGCCAGGGCAGTTAAATTTAATTCAAATAAGGGAAATGATTAGTAAAAATCAATTGCAAATAGCGCGAATATTGTAAATATTCACAAATATTCTGAATTAAGTGAATTAGGCGAATATTTCGAGTATTGCGAATATTTTTATTAAAAATTATATTTTCAAAACAAATTTATTTGTTTAGACGCAGTTTATCACTAAAACCAAATTTGATTTCGCGGTTTTTCGAGACTCAAAACTCAAAATTTGGGACTATTTTTTAACTGTTCAATAAAACAAGACAAGATTTGACCCTAATTTGTGATTATTCCGAATATTCGTGAGTTTTCAATGAATATTGAAGAAGATTTTATAAGTTTCTTATTTATATTCGCCAATTTTTTTTAGTGAATATGATTATAAAAACAAGATTTGCTTCCAGCTAAACCCCCCCCCCTATTTTAATTCCATCACATTTTCGTGATCTGATCAAGAAGCAATGTGTGAGAAAGGGTCTTCAAGAAGCCTCAAGGAGCAATTGCAATTTTACAGATTATACATCATCTGAAGTCAATCGGGTTAGCAACTGTCCTCACGTTTTCAACCCATGACGATGATGCTCTTTGCGTGCTTCACAGATCCCTATTTATCCTCGAAGATGGGAGAATATTGAGAATGAGAAATAATGAGGAATATATGCAAAATTGTGATGAGATGAAAATGTGAAAATGTGCGTATTTGTGCCCTCTGTGACCCAAAATGCAATCATATCGCATCAAGTACAAGAAGCCAGCCACCTCCCTTTTTTTTACCTGCCCACCATTGGATTGCGTGATGGCAAATATATATATGAAAAATCTCATTGTGAGGTGGAGAAATAACAGCATTCCATCAGCCTAAATTAGACAGCTCATATATTACACACATCAATTTCACACTTCAAAAGTGCAATCATATCGTCCAATCTTCATTTCTTCTCACTCACTTCTTTTTTTTCTGCACATTCTATTTCCATTCACTGAATGAACACACGATACCGTGTCAAATTAACAGTTGCCGTATTTCTTTCGTTTTTTTTTAATATACACACCAATTTTTTTAATTCTTTTATATTAAAATTATGTAGCAGCTTCTTTCCACCCGTAAGAATATCTTTTTCAATAATGGAAAAATTGTGGATCGCGTGAAATTTTTCTAAAATAATTGCACCTGTTCCCTATTGTGCATCACCTTTCCGGCTTGTTTGACCTCATGCAAGCACCCTTTCGGGATCATTATCCACCCAAATACAAAAGGGATTCGACAAGCAAATAACTTCCTCTGTAACTTCTTCGCTACTTTGTGTCCATAATTGAGCCCTTTTCTCGCTGATGAGGAGAATGTCAGAGGTCATGAAGCAATGTTCATAAATTGCGAATTATTTCTTGTTTTTTTCAGAGGGCAATTTAATCGGTGCAGCTGAATGGGCGGGATACACACCCAGCTCCACTTGCTCTACATACCCTGCATACCCCACATCCGCCACTTATGGCTACGAAGCGCCAACACCTATCGATCACACGAACCTCCACCTGCCAACAGGTAAGCTTCCGTTCTATGTTGAAATATTTGGCAAACATTTGCTTATTAGAACATTCAAATATTTTTTGCCTAAAGGTAGATCCACACTATCAAGTCATAAAATAGCTTTAAATATTTCGACAAAATTATGTTTTAAACGTTTTAAATTAAAAATACGCCTTTAATTTTACGCCATACTTCTTCTTCTTCTCTTCTTTAACTTTTTTGGACGTTTACGCTATACTTAAGCCTTAAACGCTAGTCTTAAGCCAGCCTTAAGTCTGCTTAAGCTCAAAGCTAGCCTTAAAGAGACTTAAGCTTAAAACCAGACTTAAGGCTGTTATTAGCCAGCCCTAAGTTTAAAACCTTATGCTTATAGCCAGACTTTAGATTGCTTTAAGCCTGCTTTAATCTAAGTCTGCTTAAGCTACGAGTTAGCCTTAAGGATACTTAACCCTAAAGCCAGACTTAAGACTGCTTTAAGACAGCCCTACTTAAGCTTAAAGCCAGACTTAAGACTGTTTTAGGCCAGCGTTAATCTTATAGCGGGAGTACACTTACGACTTAAGTCTCGTACACATCATTAGCAGCATACGAATTTTCGAGACTTAAGTCGTAAGTGTATGCTCGCTATTAGAGTCAGTCTTAAGTCTTATGATGCTAAAGTGTTCAGCTTAAAGCTAGGCTCAAGACTGCTCAAACCCAGCCTTAAACTTAAAGTCAGGTCAGTCCAGGCTTAAGACTGCTTAAGCAAAGCCAGTCTTGATGCTGTTTTCACCCTGCCTTAAGTTTAAAGATAGCCTTATGGTAAAAGCCAGACTTAAGGCACCTTAAAGACAGTCTTAACGCTGGCTTAAATCATAAGTCTGGCTTAAATCTTAAGACTTATTCTGAATAAAAAAAAAACACATTTTGTCGAAATATTTGAAGCTAATTTGATAATGTTAATCTACCTTAAAATTCAGAGAATTTTCACATAGAAAATTAATGAATTTTGTCCTGAAAACTCTCCTAATTTGTCCAGAATTAATTATAAAATTTTTTAGAGGCTTGTAAGCATGAGAAATCTAATGGAATTCCCTCACAAAATCTGTAAAACGTTTCCAAGAAATTTGTTGATTCCATTGATTCACATTCATAAATAATTTTTAGACATGTTATGGAAACAATTTCTCCCTCTTTCAGTTCTACCGGATCAAGCGCCCTTTTGTGCCACTGAATACCCCCATTCAGCACCAAGTCAGACCCATCATCTGCCCTCTAGCGCCCCCAGCCACCATCCCCAGTCCGGTTGCCACGTGAGCTCCTTCAACACGCCCAGCGCCGGACTCACCAAAGTCACGCCCGATCTCGATCCCATGAACTACGCGTCCAGCTACAACGCTAACTGGTCCAATGGCTACAACAACTATCAGTATAGCTCCTGTCCACCCCCTCCGCCCCCACCACCTCCCGCCCCACCACATCCCTCCTCCGTCCAGCAGTACCAAAGCCACGCGGCCCCCACAATGCTGCTGTATCCCCAGCTGTACTCCACCGTCAATCAGAATCAGATCCACTTGCATTTGCACGGAGGAGCCGAGAAGATTGAGCAGTATCTGAGTCCTGAGAATTCCCTGACCATCAGCTCTCTGGGAACCGGGAGGGGGATTGAGATTGAGATTGGGGGCGGGGAGACGGCTTCAGCTGCTCTTATGTCCACCGATGATCAGGAGAATCACCCGAATGAAGACTCAACGCAACACTCGAGGGACGTCCCAGGAGATCCCAACAGCGTGTGGCGTCCGTACTGAGCAGACATGCATTTTGAGGAATATAGGATTAAATGGATAACTTAATGCTTGGCGAGTTGCATGAACGGTGATTAAATTTAACCCAAAATTACTGCATTTTTTAATTCTCTTGCGATTAGGGGATGATTTCTTCATGCCGTTAAACCGAAGAACCGGTAATCGTTTTTATTCAAATTTTTTACTTAGCAATATTTTTTAATAATTGAGAAACTATTAATGTTTCTTATTATTAATCCGGAAATCCTGAAAAAATGAGATCTTTTTTAATCCACAACGGTTGAATGAATTCAAAATTTATTCAACTGATTAAATTTAATCACCGTTTATACTTTTAAGCGATAATTTCCCAGAGAATTCCAC
>CAKKOB020001417.1:0-17825 GCA_918844115.2 Phlebotomus perniciosus | reverse complement strand
TAAATAATTTTCTTATAATTTTACCTATCATTCTGTTTTTGCTCTTACACACTAATGCAAATGCGTATGCAAATTCGAAGCACGGGAAACGCCATATGGAAATGTATAACATTCGCTCTCATGACGCTGAATTTAGCAATGTTTTATGAATTGTATACCTCTCGCTGACGAATGAAAAGCTATTTTGCTTCTCTTTTTTAGGCATTCTCAGTGATATACTCTCATCGAAACCTATGATTTTTCTGAGTCGCATCTCCTATGCTATGTACTTTGTGGAGTTCATAGTGCTCAACACATCAGCGGCCACGGTGCAGCATCCGGATGCATTTGGAATATCAGATTTCGTGAGAAATGACGCACAACGGGAAATCACCTTTGCATGTCGGCTTATTGAGGTCTTTTTTCTATTATTGCTTTTTTTGCAGTTTGATTGGGTGGAAATTGGATCAATTATCGGTATAGCGACAGCTCTCGCATTAATCTTCGATCTGCCACTGTACACTGTGAAGGCCCTCCTATTCAATGCCGTTAACACGGAAGAAGCTCAGCCAGTAACTTCCACAGTGGAAGCGGATGAGGTGACAGAGGGAAAAGATGCTCCGCCGGAAGAGGAAGTTGAGGATGTCTTTGGTGGACAGGAGACGGAGGTGCCAAAGAAGAGGACAATTAAATTCTATGCTGAGGAGGAGATTGAACCTGAGGATGAGGAGGAGGAAGCTGAGGAGGAGGAGGAAGCTGAAGAGCCAGAAGGACAGAGTGGTGGTGAGGAGGCGGTAGATGACATTTGGGGTGCTGATGAAAGGTATTCCAACTATTTTCTCAATTTAACATATCCACAAAATTTCACCAACACTTCTGACATCAATTAGTGAGGAATTCACGCCCAGGAGACCATCTTATGACCAGAGATTCACCTTCAGGGCGTCACAGGAAGATGATGAGGCGCCAGAGGATGAGCTATCACGTTGGTAATTTAAAAAATTATAATTACAAATCTCATTATGAAATTGTTCATTACAAATTACTCTTTGCACTTTCATTTATCCAAACCCATTTTCACAAATATTTTGATGAGAAAGTTCCAAGGAATACGTTGTGCTTCCCTAAAGCTTTAAACGCTTTGCATACAGAAATGATTAGGAATCGAACATATCAAAGATATTAATTAATCATCACAATTTTTGCTGCATAATTCACTTAACAGGTTTCACATAAACCAGATTAGTGTAGGTAATAAAAGCTTTCAGTCAATAAATGGACGGCTTTTGAACATATCGTGTTATCATAATTAAATCCTGATCAGTCGCAATGTGCATTAAAAAAGTTCATGCTTCGCCAGGATTGATTTAATGGGTTTTTTAATGTAATTCTTTAGACGAAATTACCTCTAATGCTGCATAGGAAACACGGGTTTATGCTTTTTGAATAAACTATCCCCGAAAGTGTAGAAAAAGGGTGAAAAGCTTACAGAAAACAATTAAGAATAAGGAATCGATAATAAAAATCCGACTGCTGAAAATTACAATGATTTCACAGTCAATTAAATCACCTCCTAAAGGTCCAAAACTTACCTTTCTGTTGAAAATTTCCCCCAATTTTCTCCCATTTTTATTTAGTGAATACAAATTGAAACCCATTTTGAAACAACATTCCTAACTGAAAATTACCTCATCATCAAGAGAAAATTATCCCGTCGCAACGCGGATAAATGATTCAGCATTCAAGAAAAAGCTCTTTTGATGTCAGAACATAATACTTTCCTTGGAACTTTCATCACCTGCAGCAAAAGCAGTTCCTTCCAGCTGAGAAATAAATTACCATTCATCAGTTTGTAAATTATACAAAATAATTTATTATCTCTTCCGTTTGTGACTGTTAATAAAGTAAGTGGAACCATTTTTTTTCTTCTTATACTTCATATAGAAAAGAGATTCAAATTGTAAATAAATAGAAAATATTTACAGCATTCATTAAAGCTAATTTACATTACGAGAACTTACACCAAATTATCCATATATCATTGGTAGAGAGAGATAGCTAAGAGAGATACAGAAAATATTCTTAACTATCAAGAGGGAGAAAATTCAATATGATCGATAATATATCAGACATCTTCTCTATCACACATTATCTTACCGGAGAGAGAGTGCAGAGAAAATCTTACAAGAATGTGCTAAACTCTTAAGTTTACAATTTAAATACTGGTTGATAAAAGGATGAAGGTCCAATTGACTTCCTCGCGAGGCCAGAGAGAAGAGGATGGAGGAAAAACCTCTGACCTAATCCTACGCGGATTCTTCTGATGTGCTTGGACTGTTGTTGGTTCTCTTCCTCTTTTGCTCATCTGCAACCATCAGTGAATAGTTAAAGTCATTTTGCTACCCACAGGGAAATTCTGTCGATCGATTAAACTTACCATGGCGTAGTAGAATCTTCTCAATGCCATGTATTGGTGACTCAAATATGAGACACAGGAAAAGGGCGGCAATAAATGTGAGAATGATGTGTGATATAGCATCACCCAACTGTAAAAAAAGATACAGAGATTCTGAGTTGCGGAAAGGACTCTTATGCAACGCCGAATGCCAATAAATCGATGAGAGAGAGGAAGTTATAACCCCCCCTCTTAAACCCCTTCAATATCATCACATTTTCCCACAAACTCTAAAGAGAGAGAGAGCAAAAAAACATCCCCCAGCCAACGTCAATGCAGAGCACTCACTTTTGTGTTGCATCAACATTCTGATGCACCTTCTCTCATAAATATAAAATACCCACCATCCCTCATGCATGATGCATGACTGGGAAAATTGCACAGTCAGGAAAGTGCATCATGAGAGCTTTCCCCCACGAGGCAATCAATAGCCTAAATAAACAACTTTATACCGGATTTAAAATATTAGGAGCCAAAAAGATTAATTGAAAATGTCGCTAATGGACCCTCAAACAGAGGTAATTAGAGATCAATTAGCACTCTAGCTGCTAAACAGTAACAATTAATCAACTGAGCGAGAGGATTCTTCTATAAGAGGATTTTCTCTGCAGCAGGGACGGTTTGCCTCTCGAGAATCAAAAATTCGTTCGCTCTTTCGTATTTTTTCGTTTGAAAATTATTTTAAGGAATTTTAGGAAATTGTAAACGCAAAGGCGCTTTTAAGAGAATTTTGGGAGCATTTTAGCAGAATCGTTAAGCGCATTGGCTTTGGCTTAGAGATTTTCCTATGAATTGTTCCCAATTTCTATTAAAAGCGCTTGCCGCCTACCGATTCTGATGATTTCCGCCCCACGATCCTCTCAAAAGAGCTTTGAGGATAACAATTCTACAAAAATTGTCATAATTTTCTGTTAAAAGCGCTTCGCGAATAATTATTTCCCATTATTTCCTAAAATTCCTCTCAGTTTATGCCTCTCGCTTAGCATTTTTACTAAAACTAACAAGAAATCCCATAAAAGAGCCTTGCGCTAAGTGATTTTTTAAAGAAAGGATAATGTGTAAAGATAAATCAAATAAGGGGAAGATATTATGGTCAGAAGTGGTGTACACATAAATAGAAGTGCGTGATTCTATTTAGAAGTATAAGTAGTTAAACTTTCGAGTTTAAAAATGTTTTAACCAGTTTTGAGTGCTTAAATTTACGAACATTTGATAATTTTGTAGAGCTTTTCCTTTTTAAATGAAAACTGTTAGAGCCTTGGTTAGAGCTTTCAAATAATAATTTTTATGAAAATTTAGAAATTTTCAATAGCTTTTGTGTCAAGTTTTGAACTTTAGAAATTTATTTACAGTTCTAAGAAAAAAGTTTTTAAATTTCTCAAAAATTTCAAAAGAAGTTTAAAAATTTGGAAGAGCTTTCTGAAAAAGTTTTAGTTTTAGGAACAGTTTGTAGAGTTTGCAAGAAATTTCTGAATCTATTGTGAACTATCTCAATTTTTAATATTAGTGGTTGTGAGCTTTTTGAAAAGTCTGTAGTATCTGCATAAATTCACTAGCATTTACGAATTTTGTACAGCTTTTCAAGAGAAAATTGTTAGTGCTTTCAAATAATAATTTTTATGAGTATTTGGATATTTTCAAAAGCTTATGGGTCAATTTTTCAAAAAAATCAGTAGAAAATTAAAAAATTTGGAAAAAAATCTTAAAGCTTTAAAAAAAATTGTAAATTTTTATATCGTTTATTCTAAATTTTTAATAATTTAGTTAAAGGCATTTGAGAATTTTGTAGAGCTTATAAAAGAAAGTTTCTTCAACTTTCAAAAATTTTAAAGAGGTTTCAGTTTATTTTTTTACGACAAATTCTTTTTTTAAGTTTCTTAAAGATCGTTCGGGAAGTGCTGGAAAACATGTACACCATTTTGATCATAATCTTCCCTTGTAATCGAACATTGATTAGGTATTTAATTTCTTTTATTTACCACCCACCCCGCTGGCTCTGCTCCAAATTTTTTTGGCGCTTTTAAGTGTAGGTGTATTTCCAAAATTTGGGATGCTTTTTTTACTAACCGTTCAGGGTTCCATGAACCCCCATTACGCTACTGTTCTATTCATTGACATAATTTATGCATTTTGAAGCTTTCATCATCAATTTATTTGTTTCAGAATACAAAGTGAATTTTTAAAGCGCATATCAGAGTATTTATTTTGATATTCCTAAAAAATACTCTATCTAACGTAAAAAAATCAAATTTAAAAGGTTATCTTCCCTTTCACTATGAATGCACTTTTCATTGCTTTCTCGCCATCTAGCAATAAAAATTCCCTATTGTACTGAATAAAGAGGTGGCTCATTTTTTCCCATGCCAAATGGCTCTAAATAACTCATTTTAACTGCACTAATAAAACGTTTAATCTTCATTGCATAGAAATAACTTTCAAATTGAAATTCTTAAAGAGTATATTGAGTCCATTTGGCGCCGAAGCAACGCACCAATTTTGCAAGAACACCCTATCATGCAATACTATAACTTAGCACTCTTGTAGAGTGTTTAACACCCAGAAGGTTGCCCAAAAAAAGAAGTGCACTAATTGAAAAATACGATGCATCGTGGCGCAAGAGTGAGATAAAATCGACAAATAAACATAAAATAGTTTTTTTTCTGCATTTATACGAATGTTTCGCGCATAGAGTAGAAAGTGATCAAGATTATACTCACCAGATTGAGGACAGTGAGGTATTTGGGTTTGCGAATTGTTGTGGCTAGATAGAGCTCCACGAGACCATTGGTCAGGTAAGCGCAGTACGTGAGACGGCTAAAGGGAGCCATAACGCGTGAAGCGAGGAAATTGTGGAGAGATTTCGCTCTGCCGGTGACGCACACAAAAACAATCCACGAAGTGAAGAAGCTCCATCCCATCCGATGCAGACCCGCATAGAGGGCATTTTCTATCCGGTTGGTCTCATAATTGGGATTATAGAACACAACTATTGAGAACATAGAAGCAGCGCCAACGGCAATGGCGGTTATCCAGCAGATGTAGTGGCACGTTTTGGACAATCTCATGCTGAAATGAAAAGCAAGAAATGCATCCTTTGTGCAATTGAAATGTAACTTCGAAAAAAAAACTCACTTCTTCTCCTGCATGTAGTGCACGAGAAATCCCGTGAGAAGCCCAAAAATGTACGCAGTCGCTCTCATGTGTGTCTTTATGTAGAAATTGATGAAATAGTAATTTTCCGATAAATCAGTAATTTCACTGTGAAAAAAAGCCAAGAAAAAAGTTCCAACATCAGCATCAATGGAACATTAATCAGCCCATTTGCGCCACTCCCCTCCCCCCCCGCAAAATGATTAGTAACTCACTCAGCAAAAGCCAGGAAGGTGGGATCCAAATTATTCACATAGGTCACAACGAAGGGGATGAGAACGGAAACGGTGGCAGATGCTGTAAACAGGTAGACTCCCACCTTCCGCCACCGCCACAGTGGATAGAGCAGCAACGGTGCCAGGATAAATAGTTGGGTGTCCGTCGCAAGATACCACGATTGGAACATGCACTGCAAAATTTATTCCACATTTACTACCATCCAGTCACAATTTCTGTTGGTCCCCCGTGTAAGAGGGAAACCCTTCGGATGACCAGAAACACATGGGACTGATATCTTTTGCTCTCACAATGTTACCCCCTCCCCCCAAGCTAAAAACATTCAGCAGGTGTCGTAATTCTATCTTCTCCGGGTCATTTTTTATTACAAAAAAGATACGATTCGCCTGGACCATTTTATGCTTTCCACTCTTCACCTGTCTCTTTACGTCATATTTCACACTCTCACCCAAAATTATGTGTTACGCATCGGTACATTTATGATGTATGTAGGAGGTACCTTTATAGCTACAATTTTTCAAGAGACACTTTAAGGATTTTCAGTCGACGTAATGCTTTAATTAAAAATGAGTCGCAAAAATGACTTTGCGGTAGCAATGAGAGTCATTTGTTTGTTTGAAGAAGGATTTTTTAGGATTAAATTATAAGAATTGAAGAAATTTAAACGAAATAATATATGTATAATACATAAGAAAAATTTCATGAAAATTTATTAAATTTTACCGAGATATTCAATTATTAATAATTGAAAATTTTCATGTTTACTTTAGTGCCACAAGCGGCGGCCGGATGAAGTTCATAGTTCTGACGAATTGTAGCATTTTGCGAGACCTTTCCAAAAAGCATAAGATGATCATAATTGGACCCATAGAACGAAAGATATAACCAAAATAACCAATATAAGATTTCAAATTAAAACCCGTTTATCTAACATACACTCAGGTTTATTATAGAGATTTCAGTGGCTAAGTTTAAACGCAAAAATATTCCGGGTCAAAAATGTTCTAGAATCAAATTTTAGTCTAGCCCGTTTATGCAGCAAAAATTTAGTCCGATTAGTATTAAATGACTATTAAACTACATTAAAAAGCTTTTTAACGGCATAAAATACGTTTTAACGTAATGAAGTTACACTAAAACGTCTTTAAACGGAATAAAATGCGTTTTAACGAAATTAAACGACGGTTAAACACTTTTTAACGGTTAAAAGGCGTTTTAACAAGATTAAACTACGTTAAAACACCTTTTAACGGTATAAAATACGCTTTAACGAAATTAAACGACGGTTAAACACCTTTTAACGGTTTAAAAGGCGTTTTAACGATATTAAACTACGTTAAAAACCTTTTACCAGTATAAAATGCGGTTTAACGAAATTAAACGACGGTTAAACACTGTTTTAAAGGTTTAAAAGGCGTTTTGACACAATTAAATTACGTTAAAACGCTTCTTAACGGTTTAAAATGCATTTCAACGCATAATTAACCTACGCTAAACCACTTTTTAACGGTTTAATACGCGATTTAACGGTTCAAAATGCTTTTTAACGCAATTAAACGCAATGCTGTTTAATTTTTGGGGATGTAATTAAGGCAATGTTATCAAGCGATTATCAAAACAGAATAATACAACGAATATTTGGACGACTGTTGAGAACACTCACCGGCCATATTGGATCAGATATTCCAACTCTAATCGTGAAAGCGGATCGAACAATCTGAATTTCATCTGTTTTTTGAAGAATATCCGGATTTTCTATAGCTTATAAACGGAGCCAGTGATACATTTTTTAGAAAGGTCTCGATCCGTTACAACATAAATAAAATTTCAAGAAAATTGATGAGTTTTTTCTCGAGATATTCTAAAAAGAATATTTCAACATTATTCAAAATGGCGAATAGAGCTCTACCCTGAATACAGCGCCATCTTGTAATTTACCCCCACTTACGTACCTTTGCCGCATATAATAGTGGAATCTGTACGAATTCCACTAAAAACAAGTAAGTATTTTGGGAAAGGTCGCATTTATGAGAAAAATGAAGTCTTTTAATGAAATCTGAGTCGACTGTAGGGGGGGGGGGTTCACGAAAACCCGACATCCCTATCTTCAACCGTTAGGTTTCTACACATGATCAATAATAGACGGACAAACGGTAGAATTTTGAAGAAAAGTATTTGAGAATAACATAATAAATAAATAAATAAAAGAAATCTCACTAATTTATCAGTTCCGATGTAATTGTTGAGATAGAGGAGATTAATCCACCATGAGCTGTAGCATCGCTCCTGCTCCACTCCAATGCGAGCGTCCCACAGAGGACCAGAGCCGAGCTTTTGCAGAAGCACCATGTAGAGGAAGAGCACCGCCATATATGCCGGCGTCAGTCGAATGTATCTGAAGATGTAGAGGAAACCAAAATTCACTTTGCCTTTGCGCTTCTCCAATTCCACGAGTAGCAGCCTGGCAAACAGGAAGCCACTCAGCAGGAGGAATGTATCCACGAGGAGTGGTGAGTTGAGCAGAAAGGCATTCTGCAGAGCTTGACTTTGCTGGAATATTGTGTCATTTAGTTAGAATTGTGGGTAGTGCTTAGGGAAATGAAAAAATAACATTACCTTTACATAGAAATCGGGATTCTGAACTGGTCCACCGGCAATGAATGCCATGGCATGTCCAGAAATAATAAAAACCATTGCAAGTGTTTTAATCCCATTGATGCAACCCAGTCCAAAATCATCAGAACCCTTTTTCACCAGCTTCACCAAATTCTCTATATGAACACAGAGAAGGTCAAAGTTTATTCGAGTCTCATTCAATGCGGAATAATACATTAAAGTAAATTTTACTTTCACGTCATACATTGAACAATATGATATGTTGACTCTTCTACTCACCCGTTATTGAGAAAGACTTGAGAATTGCATTGAGGAGCGGCGGCAATCGTGGCTTATTGATGTCATTCTGGCAATAATGGTAGATAGAGTGTCCTGTGCTCACGATAACAATCAATGCGAAAATAGTAAGTATGGAGAGGAAGAAGACCTCAATGTTGGTGAACTCGAGAGGTCGTTCAACATGGCAAAATCGCTCGTCCACGCTAACTCTATGACCCACTGCTGTGGCCAGAAATCCTTCAACATCTTTCACTGTGCACGAGGCAGGAAGGCAAATGCCCCAGCGAACTTGTGCACCCACTTCTGCCTAAAAAATGTTGGAGAATTGCGACTGAGGAAGTGCTCGTTATGGTCATTTGTCTTTCACATAAGCTCAAAAATGGAAATATGCAAAATATTTTTTTGGAAGACAAAATGTCATTAAATTTTGGCTGATTTTGGGCGGGTAAATCACCTTCGGATTTCATCCAAAAAATATAATAATATAAGTAGCACTCATGGTTGTTTACTCGAGCCAGTGCTCCCGGGAATTTCCTGAGATTTGAGAAGAGTAAAAGACTGGAAATATCGACTCACCTGTGAGTGATTTCGTGCAGATGGTGCAGGAACCGTAAATCCCTCAATGCTGACTTCCGCGAGACAATATTGAGCTTGGATATGACGATGGTCTGAGTCGGCAGGTGACTCAATCGTCACGCACTCGTCAAAATCGCCAAACTGATAAATATCCCCAAGGTATATTCCAACAGGCACTTTCACTGAAGCGTCCAGCACTGTTAAAGATGTTAAATTTCTTAAATATTTTACACAACATTATTGTGATACATATTAAAGCTTTTATATACTTTAATTGAAAAATCACTAATTAGCGCACGAATAAGAAAATATTAATTAATATTGTTTGAATTTTAATAAACGTTTATCTTGTAGTAGGGGAGATCGGGGCTAATTAAATAGGAAATAAAGGTTTTACGTTGTTTTTAATAGAATAAAGTTCTCTATGTCCCATGAAGTTCACTTGAAATGGAAAAAATATTTCTAGAAAGGCAAATTACCAAAGCAAGACACTTTGACTAAAGTAGCCCCGGACTGGGGCTGTTTTAACATTTGCAAAATATTAGAATTATACCAAAAAACTTTTCAGTGAATATCGCACTTTATGCTTATTTTCTTTGAACGATTTTTTGCTAAATACTCTATCAATACAGGAAATGCCTCTGGTTAATTTAAAATCCTAGCCAAATTGCCCCGGTCTCCCCTATATCAATACACCTATGACATTTTAGTACAATCCTCCACTTTTTTATTTACAAAATGTATCACGTATCACTACATAACACTTCGCAAATTTTTTTGGTGTACAAAATCTGATTATCTTGTTTCTTAAAATACTTTCTTATTGCCTGAAAAAATCATGTAATTTTGTAATTACACAGTACCGAATATTCAGAAAGAAATAAAAATGTGATTATCACACGTGATTTATTTCTTACATTCCCTTTTCATTAAATTTCTTTTATTGCTGGGAAAGTTCATAAAATAGGAAGGTTAAATTTATTACTTATCTTTTATGTATTACAATTTAAGAAAAAAATCTTCAATTGCGAAATTTGTAATTGTCAGCCAACGTCCAAGTCTTCTAAATAGTTTTATTAACTTTTTAAGCAAATGTTTCGAATGTACAACTTATTCAATCATTTTTACACTCCACTTTATACATGTTTGAAAAAAAACTCAACAAGACGAACTTTTCATAGCCAATAACTCCAATAACTATGTCAATAAGTAAGTAGAGAAATGATCACCTAATGTGCGTGAGAGAATTAACACATATCGAAAAAGCCAATAGCGTGTGAGACAACTTTCATCTGAAAGTTAAATGTGTGTGAATTAATTTTAATGGAATTTATATCTTATGTAATTGCCTCAGACATAAACATTATAATACTGCGTGGCCTTCGAGGAATCTTGAAGACTCTGTGCGAAAAAAAAAAACAATTTGCCACCCTGTGGATGGTCAAAATAAGACAATCACGTTTTCCTGAGTGCCATTCACTTTTAGCATTGCAGCAACTGCATATGCAATTTTAACCATCTCCTCCTCTTGATTGGGGCCTGTTCGCACACAGAGAGCGTCACCCGAAAAGCCAACGATCGCGCAACTATTTAAATTCAACATTGAAATATATAGCATCAAATATTCATGATTTTTTCCCATCACGCATTTGGGACATTAATCCCTGTTTCTGCATGAAAAAGATCATATAAAGTGTGGTAATATTATATTTAACCTACGGAAATTGAATATATAATATTCGATCACAAAACGCACCATAAAATACATTGCATAATTTATTAGTCACAAAGTTGGTCATAAAATAAATCAGTTAACGCGCTTTATGGTTATTTATTAAAATTGAAAATCATCATCTTTTCTATTCCATAATTTGATACTGTTTCCTTTTCAAAAACTATAACGAAAATATCCACTTTTTTAAAGTTCAAGTGAAAAAGTTCATTAACTCTTCAAATGAGTGACCTAATTCCGTTGACCAAAAGAAATGCCACAAGATGAAAAGTAAAAGTCTTACACAGATTTCCCGGCATATATTGTGTTATTTAATTTTTATGCATAATAAATTTAAATCCCCTGTCGAGTTTATGCAAAGCAATATATCTCACGCAATAAAAATTGAGAGAGATAATACATCTTGAGTGTCTCTTCACATTGTTAACTTTATGTGTCCACAATCTGCGCGAAAATCAGAACCCTCTCCCTATAAAAGAGATATTTGTCGAATTATTTAAAAATATCACCATGACTTCAATTGCAAAAGTTTCCACTTCATAGCTTTAGAAATTTTTTTTAGAAAGATGCTTGATTGTCTAATTAATGTTCTATTCTTGTTAATCTTTTCGTGAAAATCAGTGACGCTCTAAAACTGTGTGAATGTGACGAAAACAATTGTTAAGTACCTCAATCACCTCTATAGGTCATATACCTACGTATAACATATTTTTCAAGTCATTCAAGTCATTTCTGTTTATGCAGTTTCAAAGCTCTTTACAGAGTGACGTCAAGCTGAGCCAAAATCAAACAAAAAAGTACACAAAAACTTAAGAGTGAAGAGACATTCATTTCTCGATCAATATCGCACAATATACCAAGAACCAGAGATGTGATTAAATTTTCTAATAAATCAATATTTAAATGAGCATCAATTTCAATTTGCGTAAAGTTGACAAATTACATACACTAGAGAAAATGTAAATTAATGAATAAATTTTAGGGAATGCTCGATATATATATAAATAACTCTTTAATATAGTCATAACTCAATCAATATTTAAATTTCAACTTACTGTTTAAACATACGAGACAAGGTGTGAACCTAAAACTTTAAGATTATGCTCTATTCCAACCGCAAGTACAATATATAATATAATCATTTAATCTTTTTTCTCTATTTTGAAATTTGGTTGAGTCTGATATTTTTGTGAATATTAATTACTGGGGGTTTTGGGCCTCAATTTGTGGAGCTTTTGCGGTCACGAGGCGCTCCGCATTTGATTAGTAAGTAAGACGGAAGAAGAGGAGTGACCCTACTCACGTAGGGTCACGATGAGGTCACGAAAGGTTGAGAATTTAAAGGGATGATCTGACCTAATATGCCAAACAATTTCCTCAAATTTTTAGACTGCGTCAAGAATGAGATTATCTATAAAACTTATTAGCTTTCTTGTACTTGGCAAAATTTTCTAGCCCGAACTTTCATAAACTTCCAACTTTACCAAAAAGAAATCCAAAAGATCGAGTTTGATTTTAAGAAACCGCCTTACATTTTCTCGCAAAGTTTGCATCATTTTATTGTTATTTATTTATGATTTTTTTTGTGAAATAGTCGCCAACAATCAAATTGCTATATTGCATAAGAAAGAGTATACATTATAATACTGCTATAAGTTTAATCATGTATAAAATCACAAATATCAAAGCCTAATAGTGGGTCTCTCATGATTAAGTGTCTGTGAATTTTCTCCTTTTCTGCCACTTTGAGCTGTTTTCATTTTCATTATTATCTGTATATTTCTCAAATTGTATTTAATGATCCACGTGATATGCATATCACGGCTAGTTAATCAGCTTGAATGTGTCATTAAACCAGACACGAATTAAATATTATATAGTTTCATATCTCTCAACCTGATTATTATCTCACGAAGGTGCAAAAGGGTCTGAACCTTTACTTTGTGGAGCTTCTCTTATATAAGGTCAATATTGGTCAAAATGACATGAATTTCACTGAAGAAATCACACATTTCGGCCAGATACAGAATATTGAGACATTTTGGAGGAACGTTGCGCAAAAAAAGAAAATTTATATATTGATGTTGAGAGTAGCAAAAAAACACGCCATAGATGCAAATCATGTCGATAAATTTGATACAAAAGGGACAAAGAGCCAGTCACAACAACGCAATTTTAAATATATCCAAAAGCGGAAAAGATTACTAAAATTAACATTTTTCAGAGATATTCTGTCCATTTGCATTTCAGATGTTCCAGAGAATTCTGAGACAATATTCAAGTTCACCAGCAGACTCTAAGGTCAATAGCGGCTTGACTGATGATCATTAAAATTTAATCTTCATTCTTTCCAAAATCTTAGGGGCACGTTTTGTGAATTGACTGCAAAAACGTATAAAAGATTATACGGTTTGATAAACAAAAAGCATTTGGCTATAGAAAAACAGCTTTTTGGCGGTATGAATGAGTAAGAGAGAGACAAAAAACGATACGATATACATTGACCTGAAAGAATGCCAATGAGATCTGCAGCGCCGAAAGATTGTGCAATTGAAGAAGTTTGAAAGGAGTTTTTCTTCAAAGTTAATCCACTCTTGATTTTATACGCAGAGGCACAAGAGCTCAATGCACTTGAATGCACCGAAATGGCAACTTGCGCCACTTTTTCACAAGACTTTGGAGCTCGAGTCTTGAAAATGCAAAATTAGCAAGGTCTTTACTTGTGTATTTCTGCAACTTATGTACAAGTTAACATAATAGCATGTTTAATCATTTTCCTCTCCTCAACCTACAGATTATTTTCTGGTTTTTCACTATTTATTTCATGGTCAAAAATAAAAGATTTTCCTTCAGAAGGAACGGTACGCAACGGACACTGAACAAGAAGCCCTCTGGCAAAATTGATTGAAATTTAGGCGAACGAAAATTAATTTAATCACTTAGATTTTATCATGTCTAATCTGCAGATACAGCGGATATTATGCAAATTACAGTGTAAAAAATAGTTAAGTAAGTAGAAGTTTATTTAATATGATAAAAAGCAAATTGGTACAATAATTTGTTACGTTCAGATAAATCGCATTTTTATTTCAACAAAAAATTAAAAAAGAGAATAATATGGTTAAGCTCATTGAACATTAAAGCTCAATTAAAATTTGTAGTTAAATTTTTCTGATGATTAATCCCAATTTTAGTCACTCAGTGAAGCGATTAGATCTTTAAAACTGGGACCTGTTGCGCCAAAATGCAACTCAAACCATCCAGGTATCCCTTAAAGAAATTTGTTTTAAAAGACATACCAAGCTTAGCTTGGGGAAAGCTAGAATCCCTACAGGGCACTTCAGGATGTAATTAATTTGCATTTCAGTTGAAACTAGACGGTAAAGAGTTGAGTTGAAGTTTGACCATATTTAGGGTACATTAGCAACCGTAGTATGTTTAAAATTACGTGTAGTTACAAGGGTCGCTGTTGGATTCCAAATACGGTCACGCTATAATGGGATTATTAAACGTTTCTTAATTGAGAAGCATGTTAAACTTTTTGTTGATTTGTCTAATTAACCTTTCAGATAAGTTTGCTCTCTTAATGTTCAAATTATAATCTTATCTGTTTTGCTAATAAAAGTCTCGAAATTGAAAATACCATCGTTGTCTATAGACAAGGATGTTATTTTTTTTTTAATTTAGAAACTTTTATTAGTCGTTTCCTTAACTTCTTTTTTTTTGAAATTGTTTTTATTTGTGTTGTTTCAAAAAAGTTCATAAAATTAAAAAAAAATCATTTTAAAGGTTTTTTTGATTTTTAATTACTGAGAATATGAGTGTTCTTGTTTGCTTAATTACATCACAATTGAGTATTAAAGACTTTTTCAAATATTACAGGAAGTTGGGAGCATTGGGAGGGTAATTCTATGTCATCTTCAAGGTGATAATTTTTGCCAGTTTATATTTCTTTATCTCGAATTTATCTTGTCTCGACTTGGACTATAACATACTAAAATTCGAAACCAATCCTTGCCATAGGGACCGAGCTATTCAAGAAATTATATTTTGATATAAGATAAAATAAACATATAAGATAAAATAAACAAGAGATCGGTTTTAGATCTCAAATCTGGGACCTGTTGCGCCAAAATGCAACTCCAACTGAATTAATCATCCAGGTCCCATTAAGAAATTTGTGTTAAAAAAAAACATACAAAAAAGTCACTGAAGCTAACAACATTGGCAGTCAAAATGTGAGATGAATTTTAAAATTTACATACTGTGCGACTCTAATACGCCAATCTACACACATTTTCAATTCTCTATATATTGGAAAAGCGCTATATATTGGACGAAAAATATACATAAGTCTTTTTCGTCACATTCTCATCCATTTCCAAATGAACTTTAAATTAAAATTTTTTTTTCTTTCTTTGCGCCCAAAATTATTGCATTCTAGGCTCCCGTGCAAAGTCCCAATAAGGCTTCCAAAAAGAAAGACATCAGAATTACGATACAACAGGTGCAAAGATGTTCCTTACTGCTATTTAAAGCCTTTATTTATCCTTGGACGTGTCGAAAATATTAAGTAGTAAACAACAATGAGATGGAATATATTTAATTTTTTCTCACACACTCAGGTTCCACCTCAACGAGAGACATCGACAACTATTGCAAACAGCTAGAGATTTTTCTTTCGACAAATATTGACCATCTCATTTAAGACACGCGTTTTTTATATCACTATAAGACACCAAAGAGTGCAAACATATTATATCGTCAATGAGCCACTTGTGAATGATGTTTAAGTTGCAATTCACCAGGTGCTTGAGGAGCTCATCCAGCGTCAGAGATCTTTTTTTTTCTGTACTCTCACTTCTCCTCAAAAGCTCCTCACAGGATGAGATCATATTGTTTCGAGATTCACCTGTTCAGTTTTTCACTTTCGGTGCCAAAATTATCATAATGAGGAAAGTAATGTTGGACTTACTCTTAAGTGCCCACTTTTCTCGTCTGCGGAACGCCTCTAGTGTCTCATTGAGATCCTTTCGACACTTTCCCGACTGAACAGCTCTACTGGCTTTGATGATCCTCCCTAAGACGCTCGAATCGACAATATCCACATCAGCCACATCCAATTCCTGATTCCTCACAACATAATCACTGAGGAAGCTCCGAGGCTTCTTCTGAGGCTCCTGCTCTGATGCTTTCGTAGGACTTTGCACGGATTCACTCTCTTGGGGCAAATCACAAGACACAGATGTCACCAGGAGGCAGACAAATGCCACTGAAATCCACTTCACTTCACCCAAAATCATTGTTCCTCCGCTTTAATCTGCTATTTTACTTGAGATTACTATGTCACTCTTGAGTTGCTGGCAATTTCCGACCCTGTCTCTGAAGTGCACAAAAATCACTGAACTATTCATATGAGAATCACTTGGAATACCATATGGCGGGAATTCTCACAGAAGTTCACCTCCGGACTTAAAAGATATATATTTTGTCTCTTGAGATTTCCTGGAGCTCTCTGGCAGCCGGAGTGGTGTCGCCTGTGGCTGTTGCTTCTCTGACTGAGACGCCAGCAATCACCGATGAAGTGAAGTGTGGCCAGAGACTCGACTCACCTGAACACCTCCACCACTTTTCCCACACTTATTCACTTTCATTGGCAATGCCAATTGTCCAGTGACTCCAACACACCCAAAAACGCATAGCACCTCACCGTTGAGATCATTTATGCATAAACTACACCTGAAGAGGCACAAGAAATTGTGCACATATTGATTACATAAAATAAAAATTGACCAAAGAAAGACATACCAATACGGTTAAATCAAAGACAAGACGAATATCGCGTTAACAAGAATTTATATTAAACATTTGCTCGCGATCTATTAAATCAATAGCATTTAGAGCCGAGAGCGGAATAGAGCACGTTTTTTAGCATCTCCAGGAACTCCACACATATTCAATTAACGCATTATCTCGTTCTGTTTGACCAATCAATTTGAGGACACGCGGAATTTATTAATTTTTCCCGTAAAACATATTATTCAATAGAGACCGATTGACTGAGCCGCAATGCTCTATTGTCTATTAGATCATCAGAAAATTCTTTCTGATCGCTTTCGAAAGTATGACTAAATTTTGGCACGAAAAAAAGCGAATCCGGCTTATTGCAAAAGAAAGACCGATTCTTAAGACATTTGTTCACGCGAGAAGTGAATTTAAAGATTTAGTTTAGAAGCAATAGGAGAAACTTGCAAAAGACTTTTCATTATTTTTTTCCCGCTTTATTAGACTTTTCTGTTGGCGGTAGAAGAAACTGTTCTGTTAGCTGAGCAAAATGATTAAAAAATAATAAGTGAATTGATCAATTTGAGTTCTTGTAATTTCTTTCATCGATCAACCATATGCCTTATTTTTTTTAGTTATCGTACCTTTCAGCGATGTTTGAATCACATTATATTCACAAGTTTTTTTTCAGGTTTTCCCGTGAAATCACTTGCATACATAGGTATTCGAAAAATACAAACTTTCTCACGCTTGACAATATTTGAATGAATAGTTGAATTGTTATGTGAAGAGAAATAATCTCACAAAGTGCCTAATTAAAAATAATATTTCAAAAGGATTTTTTCCTTATTTTTCCAGAGATCCTTTGGACTACTCTTATTTTACTTCTGCGTTGCTAGGTCACCTTTAAAGGAGCCGAGCCGTGGTGCAGTGGTTAGCGTTCTTGTCTATCACCACAGGTCTCGTGAGTTCAAATCTCTCGCCGAGTGAATTGAACTCAACATTTGGGGAAAAAAA
>CAKKOB020001416.1:0-22673 GCA_918844115.2 Phlebotomus perniciosus | reverse complement strand
CACATATTGTTGAAAAGTTTCCCAAAGCTCCATTGCGAAAGCTTTGCAATATATATAAGCTTTCTAAGAAAGCTAGGGCTTTTTAAGTGAGATTTCTAAGAAAGCTTTCCAAAGAAAACTTGTTAAAAAAGCTCCTTAAGAAAGCTTTTTAAAAAAGCTTATTAAGAAAGCTGTCTAAAAAAGCTTTTTAAGATAGGTTTCGAAAGCTTTTTAAAACTGCTTCTTAAGAAAGCTTTTTAAAAAAGCTTCTTAAGAAAGCTGTCTAAAAAAAGCTTTTAAGAAAGGTTTCAAAAGCTTTTTAAAATATTATAAAGCTTTAACAAACTTTTTAAAGTTGTTTAAAAAAGCCTTTTAAAACTGATTAGAATGCTTTCTAAAGCTTTCTAAAAAATCTTTCTAGAGCTTTCCAAAGCAAACTTTCTTAGTTAGTTTTCTATGAAAGCTTTCCAAAGCTTTCAATCAGTTTTTTATCATTTTTAGAAAGCTTTCAGTTAAAGCTTACAAATTTAATATTATAGTTTAGGAACTTCATTAAAAGCTCCTGAAGGTTTTTAAAAGCTTCTAAAAAACTAAGACTCTGGAAGAATTTCTCAAAGCTCCAGCTCTTCCTCAGAAGCTTTCAAAATTACTTGAGTTATCTTAGCACTTCCACTCCACTTCTTAAAGCTCACACGCACTTCCATTCAAATGTACACCACTTCTGACCATAATATCTCCCCCTTGTTATCTGATGTTTTCTTTTAAAGTTATTATATCTCCCTTCAAGAAAGATTTCATGAAAAGTGCGGTGCTTTGCCTATGAAAATTGCGACATATAATTATGTGTATTTAACCCGCCAGAGCATATTTTCCAACAGTTAATTCCTCTGATTTCACCGCCAAAATTGCCCACAATTGCTCTAAAGTTTATCCGAAATAAAAGAGAGTACCTATGGAAGCAATAAAATAAAGCGTGTTGTTTGGGGAGAGCAAGGAAATCAAATACAAATTTTCATGGGTGGATGTCGGCTTTTCTGAGCCTCTGCAAAAACAGACGAGGAACTCTTAGAGATTATCTCACATGCAGAGTGAGATTATACACGGAATAATTAAATAAAATGCCGCAATTAATAATAAAGGCGCGAATAATTGGTGTATTATGTATATTAAGTGCGTAAAGGGGGTGGAATATAATTTTGAATTTTCTGCCTCTACCCACGTTTGAGATAAAAAGTATTTATCCACCAGAGCGCGTTTCGTTGGTAAAATTAAATACAAGACATGATTAAAATTCATTGTCTTTTTTTGTAGGGATATAATTTTTGGGAGAAAAATAAGAGAAAAGAATTTTCCTCCTATTATATGGTCTTTGTTGCGAATCCGGCAAAAGTACTTTTCTGGTGCGCCATCATTGTCTGTGTATGTTGATGGCTTTTATGATTTCGACATGCGCATATCAAATAGTCAATACTGTCCTCCAATAGTGAGTACATAGAGGCACGATGGGTGTCCTTCTTCAGAGTCATCCGGCGTGGAATGAAACCGAAAAATTTATGACCTCCTCGAATTGTGCGTCCAAGACGTCAGAATGAGGTAAAGTGGCTAATGCAGACGTGAAGGCAGTCAGAGAAAACTTTTTTGCACTACTCCACAACAACCCAAAAAGTGCGCTTGATAGAGAGAGAAGATACACCTGGGGAGGAGGTGTAAAAAAGAGGCATGATGAGATATTGTGCGGGTATGAAAAAAAATCCCAGAGATATTTATCTACACTCGCACACACTTATTTGATCGTTGGGTACATAAACGTGGTATTGCTACGTGAATTCAAATTGATAAATTCAAATGATGTCCATAAATAAACATTGGATAAAACCGCGCCTTATGTACACACACCACACGGCACAGCGCATTAAATTTATTTAAACTTAGATATTGGTATGAAATATCAAATGTGATAATGTCCTTGCCGCGTTTTAATACTATACCCAGGTAAGTACCAACATTTTCTAAAGTGACGCTCCACCATTTAATTTTCATACAATTGTATAATGTATAAGAGACGATCAAAAAAACTTTCCCTCGCGCGCCCGTTCAAATAAAATGTCACTCATGCGACACGCTGTTCACCCATGACTTCCACGAATTGACTTAAATAGTGATAAAAACGGCTATGTTCTTGATGTTATTTGAATAAGATTTATTATGGATTTATATTAGTTTTCAATTTAAATGAAATTTCACTTGGACCGGATGGACAATGTCTTCGAGGATACATAGCTAAAATCCAACGCTATATATAATCTAGGGGAAAGCACGAATTTTCCACCATCCAGATTTGGACTATGAAATGAGGCAATCAATGAAAATTTATCCCTAATCTATGCATAGCGAAAAGGAGGGCTATCTTGGACAGCGGATCAATGTGTTAGCATTCGATCCGAATTTGTTTGCGCAGTAATGTTATTTTTCATTCATAAGAAAACTTATCTTAATCACAACTGACTGTTACAAATTTCACGAATTGTCAACTGATCTAACTAAAGTAGTACCGTACATTTTTGAATTAATTTTTGCTAAATAACTTAAGCTATCGCAAAATATGTAATTTTTTGTGTTCATAAAAGCTATGCTTTCAAAAATCGTTGGATTAAATCTTTAACGATTTAGCAGCATTATGACATTTTTAAAAATTTATTTTAATCCCTTCTACTATATTTTGTTACAACTTAAAACTTTTGAGTTTTTTATCGCATATGGATAAAATTTTGGTGTGATATATTGATGAAGTTGGTCTGACTTAGTACCTTCCTGTAAACTCAAATAGCAAATCATTAGCAAATCCACCTAAAAACTACACGTTTTCTGTCCTTGCCAAATTCCCTTAATTCTTAGGGAAATTCTTAACTTAGGGGGAAGTGAGGCAGTATTGTTTTATGAGTTTTTCACATATACTTTCCATGAAATTTTCCCATAACTAATACAATGGGGCTATTTACATCGAGACCGGATTATGCATTTTACATGGACACGATTGAATTAAGATTGTAAATATTTGAAGTTGGATTAGAAATGACTTTAGTCAGGACTATCTCAATCCAACTTCAAATCCAATCTTAATTCAATCGTGTCCATATAAAACGCATAATCCGGTCTCGGTGTATGAGCGCTCAATGAGTAAAGGATAATGACCTTTACACATTGTGTTAGTGCAATGGAAAATTTCATAGAAAAACTCATAAAACAACACTGCCCCGGACAATACTGCCCCACTTCCCCCTATGTTTTAGACGCTTCAGTTAAAGACAAATTTTTATATAAATCATGAAAGATATTGTTTAAGAAATTTTCTAACATATTTTTTGCTAGTATTAGTGAAGTTAGCCAACTTAAAGGTATTCTTATACCGATCATCCTAAACAGGAGCATTTTATATCACAATTTGCTAAAGATTAACTAGAAAAAATCTATGTGAAAGTCTCGACTAGCTGAATTAAGCAATTTGATGAAAATTTGCAGAACGCAACTTTTAAAAATGACATGGCCATAAGTGGAAAAAACCTTTCAAAAGAGAAACCACTAATAACCACCTTCAAATTTCAAAAATGATAAAGAAAAAGTTATTGGATAATAGATAGAATTTTAACAAAGAAAACCAAGTAAGGGGAAGTGGGGCAGTGTCGTTTTAAGAGTTTTTTTTGTCATATATTTTCCCTTCAGAAAGTTTAATTAAATATTTTTCAATTTTCAGGATTCATATTTTAGGGATTACTTATGGGTTAAATATTCTTTAAAGAATTCTGGGGAAAATCAAAAATTCCATAACTGGAAAATCAATTTTTTGGAAATGAGGAAATAAAAGAAATATTCAGTAACACCTTGTGTTTGGAAAACGAATTTTAGAGCAAACTTTAATTTGCACGACTACACAAACTACATCTGGTAGCCACCCTGAAATTAGGTAAGACTCGGAAAAAGACATTTGCGTGCCAATACATTCGAGACTCTGCTGGGGAAAATATTTTGAAAATTCTCACTCTTTGCCTTTTGTGTCTGAGCAAACAACATTTTCGTGCTCTTAATTTTCCATTTTCCGTCCATGAAATTTATTTACCCTCTCACATGCACTAGATGGGTGGCGGGTGGGTGGGTCGCCTTTTGGAAAATCTATGCAATAGCAGATGCCACGTTCAAGATATTATGCTGGGGGTATTTGTGGGTGACGGGAAGGAATCGAGAGAGAGAGAGAGAGTTATTCAAGAGATGCGTGACCCATCGACATAGCCATGGATTAAACCACCCCATTCTTTGCAGATTGCACAGCATTATCACCATCCGCCAAAGAGCACACAGTCACAGCGCTATATTATCAACATGATATTCTACAAATCTTGTGGATAGCCAATTTTAACTTGCTTATATACTTGTGCAACTTCCCAACGACATGCGAGGGTGAGAAAATCCCAAAGGAACATTAAATCTCGGGAAAACTTACTTTATACTTTGTATCGATTCCTCTTTGGGATGCAAAATAAATTTGAGATAAGAGAAAATTCCAAGAAATTGTTAAGTTTTAGCGTCTTTGGTTTTGCGGTAATTCTATACAAATCCGCGAAACTCTGCCAATTTCAAATAAGTGTCTATATATTTACTCAAATTTCACGCGATACTCAAATCTTCAATGACAATGTTTTCCTTCCATCAAAATAGTGATAATGATTTTTCGTTGACTTTTGGGTTAATGTGCTGTGAAATGGTCAATCACAACAGAATGAAAATCATTTAACTGCATGGCTCGTCGTGATATTTGCATTTGTAAATTTGTTGTCATCTTTCACGCACATTTTGTCAGTCAAAAATTGGATTTTTAATCCTTTTTTTGAAAATTGAGAAATTCCTAAAATCTAAATTATGATGAAGTGGAAAAGTACGTTTCCTCAGGATGATATATAGAATAAAGAACTGGATATTTTGAACAGACACCCAGAAACTCACCATCTTGATTGTTGAGTCACGTTTTCTCATCCATGAAGAGTCACACCGGTTGATTTGACTATATTGATGACTAAGAAACATCTTCGGAGAGACCCTCGTTGCTGATAAGATTTCTTCATGAAATAATTTTTCTGTCGTGGAGCTTCAATTTCTTGTGGGCGCTGAAGCTGGTTCTCTGTGACGTTCAGGTAATTTCTACCACACACCGTATCCTATATTTATATATAATTAATAATTTCAACAATAGTGTCGACTCATTTGACCTAACTATACACTGATTTAAGCGGCATCAGGTTTGACTTCGCACCATCGTGCTAATCAACTCTACCCAAAAAATCTCTCTCTGGCCGTTTATTTGTAAAATGTCAGCGAGTCTCGCGCTTCCAGGCCTCACACCACACAATCTCATGAAATCTTCTCTTTTTCTTCGCTGTCTCAAATGAACAAAACATGTTTTTCATCACACACCATACTCTCAAAGCCTTCCTTCCCTTCCTTTTCCCAAGCGCGCCAAAAAAAAGCGTCTCTCCCGGTCAGAATTTTCATGTATGGTGATATACGATGAGGGTTGCAAAGTTGCGGAAATTTAAAAGTTACGAAAATTTCAGGAAACTTATAATTTGAAAGGGTTTTCTTAATATCTATTGGGTGTCTTGATTATTAATAGAGAAAGTTATCCCTAATCTTTATTCAAAACTGTATCATCAGAATATTTGAGATCAAGAAATCGTTATATTTCAATCCGAAAAATCCACTAACTATGGCGCTAAATTTAAAAAATTAAACAGAGTTTAGAATTTTGAGAAGATTTTAAACATCTTTTCACAAATTCCAAACTTTTCACATGTTTCAATGTTTCAATTAAAAATTTCATTTGAATTCCTGAAATTTTCAAATCCTCTGTGAGAATCACCGTCTCCGGAGCATTAAAACATGCCTGAATGGTGGAGGAGCGAAGAGATCACAATAAGAAATCTCCAACACAAGGCGCTAAATTGTTGAAATTACCAATTCTTCTCGACGTCGTCGTGTGTTGGCCACTAATGGAAAATTGAGACAAAGAGTGATCTTCTGCTCAGAGTCACTGTGAGAAAAAAATCTTCAAGAACTGAGTGAATTGGTGCCAAACTTCGTGAGAAATCATGCAAAAAAATCATAACTCTATAAGGAAAAATTAAAGAAATTTCGAGTCAAAATCTTGCTGATATATATGGAAAAATTTCTAGTTGTCTAATAGCGAAGGAGGGAGCATAATTAACATTATTTATTCCAAGAATTTTCGTTAATGAAACACTTAAACACGGTTTAATGTATATCGTTTTTGTCTCAAAACATTTACCTCTTAAGCCCGTGTATCTTGCTCGTTTGTTGATTATATTTTCCCAAGACATTGTAAAAATCACCATTTTATGTTGCCTCCCAAACATTTTTTCTCCACCTCAACGTTTCTTTCCACACCTGATTTTCGTTTGTTTTATTTACTCTTCTATTTATTTGAAATGCACATTTAAAATCTAATAAGTGGATTGTTTACCAAAATTATTAAGTAACATTTTTATGAATTTTCTCCATGTGGCGGGGCGCAAAAAAAAGTCCGTCAATGTGTCTGCCATCGGCATTTTTCGCTCACATGTCACATTTCTCACACTTTTTTGCGCCCACAGTGTGTATCAATCAAAATTGATTGTTAATTAATTGGTGGGTAGGTGTAATAAAAATCACAAATAGACAGAGACTCTGCCAATGCCTAATTATGAGTTAAATAATAGACCATAAATCGTTTAATAAAAAAATCACAATTTATCGCCACGATTTCTATTTGCTCTGGAATCTCACGAATTGACTGTATCGGTGCGTGCGGTTTGAGATAAAAGAATTAAATTGGGTTAATTCACACCATAAGTGAGTGATAAACTGTCGCTGAATCTGCTGGAATTCCTCAAGTGTTATCCATGAAATCCAGGGGCATCTGACTAGTGAAACTAGGCCATCAACCTAAGCGAAAAAGCTGAATAGCGAGATCAAAATATATTGCAAATATTCTGATTATCAAGTGAATATAAGAAGGTCAAGCCATAAGGTTGAACTCTCAAATATATTAAAAAAAACATGTTTTAAAAACTATATATATAGCTAAGACAACTCTAGTAATTTCGAAATCTTCCAAGGAAGAGCAGAAGCTTTCGGAAGTTCTTCCAGAGCCAGAGGCTTAGAAGTTTTTTTTTAGAAGAAGAACAGCAAGAGCTTTTGAAAACTTTCGGGAGCTTTTAAGTAAATTCCTAAACTTTGAAAAATTTAAATCAAATTGGCTGAAAGCTTTCTAAAATTGATATAAAGCTCTATAGAAATTTACGAGTTTGCAAGGCTTGCGAAAAGTTTTTAAAACTTTTGAAGAGAGAACTTTCTAGAGAGCTTTTGCAGTATTTTCTTTAAGCTTTCACAGAATGCTTAGAAACATTTCCTATAAAGCTTTTTCAAAAAACTTCATCAGAAAGCTTTCTTAGAAATTTTTATAAGGTTTACTCAGAGAGCTTTAAAAACCTTTCTTAAAATAATTTAAAAAATCTTGATAATTCCTTCAGAAACGTTTCACAGAAAGCTTTCTTTGGAAAGCTTGATTATAAAGCTTTATTTAGTCTGAGAAAGCTTTCCCAATAAAGCTTTACAAGAAACATTCTTAGAAAGCCTTTTTAGAAAGCTTTATAAATCTTTCTTATAAAGATTTTTTAAAAGCTTTAAAAGGCTTTATACCTATACATATATAAAATAAAATTGATGCGATGAAAGCTCTTTAAAGCTTTCGAATTGGAGCTTTTGGGATCTTTTGAACAAAATGTGGAAATGCTGGAAGTGGTTTACGTCTTACTGACCGCAATATCTCCCCCTAGCTCTCCATTTTTGTAATCAGAAGTAACTATAGAAGGAAAACTCAGAGATTTTGTTAACAACTTTTTTAATTATTATAAAAAAGATTCTTTAAAACTCCCCGTACAAACTCTGCGCTTAAAATTATCATTGAATCCTTTGCGGTGACGATTGATTAAAGCAAAATCATTGCTACATGAATGAAAAGACGGACAATAAGTCCCTCAATTGAACACAATTGAGATACAAATTTCACCCTCAATGCACCCTCACATTAGGCGAACAATAATTGTCACAATAAGCTTTCCATTATCACAATAGAGACAAGTCCGGGGCGATTGAAATGCGAGGGGTTGATTTTTCCACTGTTGGTTTTCCACCCATTTCGAGCCTCACCCAAAAATTCAATGCACGCGCCCCGAGACGCCAGAGAAAAAGGACAATTGAGTCTCCTTTTGTTCGTATGGCCAAATGGGCGAACTATTATTAGTTGTGAAATAAACCGCATAAACGTCACTTATGCTTAAGGCGTGATATCGACATTAATATGTATTTCTCAACAAGTGCGCTCACATGACATTTTTTTCCATTCGTCTCGTGGAGGTTTTTCACTCCCTCATTTCCACTTTTCAGCATCTAATAAATTGCAGGAGGGGTAGGATTTAAACTCTCACCACTTTTGACCCAATAAAGTGAACTTTTGTTCTCTGACGTGCGTGTACATCACTCAAGTCAATCAAACCATTAAAAAATGCTAACAGATGGTTCAGTTCTTGCATTTTATTCATATGGAAAACAGGTGTATTTATCATCTGGCACATAACGACATATTCAGGTAAGTCCAGGTAAGAAAACTCGAGGGGTTTTCCTTGGATTTTTCACTTACCTCACAGTGTCAAGGAAATTTTCTGAACAGATGTATCGATAAAGTGTGTTAACAGTCAGTGTTTAAACTGTGAAATTAATTTTTAAAGAATAAACGCATATGTTGCACAGCACGAAGGCCATGGATATGAAAATTCTAGTGAAATACAAAGTGTATATATTGAAGTGATTTAGAGATGTGAAATGAAGGATCAAGGGGTCGATATTTAATCAACTGTGGTGTACATAATAAGGGAGGGAAATGAAAGGAAATTTAAGAACCTTTTATGAGCTATTTGAAAAAATATTGAAAGCTTTTAGGTCAACTTATGAGCTAAAACTATTCATTTATTATAGAAATTCTACAACGTATGGAGCTTTAAAGAAAATTTCGGAGCTCTGAAGAATGTTTTCTAACTTAGATGAGCTTTATGAGCTTTAAAGCTTCTTGAAGCCCGCGCAAGGATCTAAAAAAAATGTAGAGCTTCTAGAGATATTTCCAAAGCATTCTGTTTTGCTTTCTAAACATATTTGTTATCGGTATAGATAAATTCTTGGTTTTTAAGTTTTTAAGAGCTTTTTTTAGACATTCTTTAAGTTTCTTTAGAAGTTGTTCAAAGTTTCCCTTCAAAATTCTTTAAAGTTGTCCTTCAAAGTTCTTCAAAGCTTCTTTAAATCTCATTGAAACTTCCCTTCAAAATTCTTTAAAATTCTCCTTAAAAGTTCTTCAAAGCTTTCTGAAAGCTCCTAGAAGTTGCCTTAAAGTTTCTCTTCAAAATTCTTTAAAGTTGCCCTTCAAAGTTCTTCAAAGCTTCCTTCAAAACTTCCTTAAATCTCATTGAAACTTCCCTTCAAAATTCTATAAAATTCTCCTTAAAAGTTCTTCAAAACTTTCCTTCAAAGCTTTTTTAAATTTCCCTTCAAGGCTTTTTTAAAGCTTTTATTGCTCTTTTACACATTCTTTTAACTTTCCCTAAACTTTTTTTCCAAAACTACCGAAATTCTGGAAGTGGATATAAGAGAAAATAATGAAAAATCAGCGGAAAATGTAGGACAAATCGCTGTAAATGTCAGAAAATTCAATAAGGATAACTGAAAAACATAACTATGGTGTGCCTAATCGTAAAATTGCAGAAAATCTTATTTGATTCGCGGAAAATCTACGGTTAATCTGAAGACATTCTACAAAATAGTGAAGAGTTTCTGAAGTATTCTTAAATTCATACATCGACAAATTCTTTTAATAAAATATAAATGATTTTTTCTACATCGTTTACAATCTGATCACGTTTGTGTTCTGGAAATGCTGTACACTTTTCCAATTTACTATCCACCCCTTGTAGTTGTGCATCAAGATTGTGATTTCTCATAGAAAATGTCTATTTTCAATGTGGAAATAAGAAGAGATTGTCTTTCCCTGAAGTTGTAAAAGTCAATTTCAAAATGGTTGTGTTGAATATGCAAACATCCTTTTTCAAATATTTGTTAATAATTTTCAAATTATGCGCTATTTGTTCAACATTGAGGTAGGTTTTCCCTAACGTCAATATTATTTTCGTCAATATAGAATTCTTTTTTTTTTCAACAAAAATGTGTGATTTTCCGATATGAAATTCCTCTCTCCTCACTCCCCAATCATTATAAATTCTCCCTGCGCGATTTTTTCCGCGTGGGAGAAGTGGTTTCTTTTTGTCACCCCATTTGTTTTTGCAGCATAATCTTGTTCAATTAGAAAAGAATGCCATCCATAAGGAGAGACCCCTCGGCATTGCAACATTTTCGATGGGGTGTGGGATGAATGTGTTTTGTTGGACAATTTCCTCGATGGTAAACGTGAAGTGTTACAAAAAATAATCGGTGTGAGGAAACAGTGTTGCAAGATAAGTACAACAAACCAACCCCGCCAATCAAAATAATAACATAACAGACCAAAATGCAAGGGGGTGGCAAATCATTTGTGACAAAAGCATTGAATTGCATCTTGAGTGAATTTCAACATCAAGGGAGGGTCTCTCTGTTTCGTCTCATGGGGAAATTGTGAAGGGTGGAATTTCCATCCCTGAATCAACTCTCTGAATTGCCAGTGAAGGGAAATAATTGAATATTTGATAGTTGAACCAACTAACAAATTAACATGTAAACTCAATTTCACATTCATTTCGGAGTATTTCCTTTAAGACAACATCCCAAATTCCATCACGACAGGAGATTCTCATGCTGAAGCTGTGTCGGAATCCTTGAGCAAATAGTCACAAATTTCTTCACATTTCTTTCGCGCTTTTTTCCTCTCATGCCAAAAGACGACACCGAAGAAGTGAATGAAATTGTAATTTGGAAAATTGATGAAAAATTTAAATCAATAATTTAATTATGTCGACATCATCTTCGCGGAGAATTTTTTGGATGGTGGAATTTCTCTATTTGTTTCCATCTTTTTTCCAGCTCCCTCGGTGCCCATCTTAAACTTTCTGCCGTGAAAAATTCTCTCTCTATATATTCAAAAGTTGGTGAAACAACAAATTCAAATATTGACAATTACACTTCCATCGTATTTTTCTACTCTCCTTTTTTTCTTCACTCTTCTACACACAGCGACAGAAAGGTTGGCTCAGGTGAATTTTAATTTGAAGGAAACACGAATTGTTATAGTGAAGTTTTAAGGATTCAGTATATTTCCCTATTATAAATTATATTACATTTTTCTTGAAAAAAGTTATTGTAAACTTTTTTTATAATTAAATGAGTTAAATTCCGGTAAAACGCATTATAAGCAATTAAAAATTGTTTTGAACACGTTTAATTCCGTTAAAACGCATTTTAAACCGTTAAAAAGTATTTTAGCGCGTTTAATAGCAATAAAATTCATTTCAAACGCATTGTAAATAAGTTTAATTGCAATTAAACTCATTTTAAGCTATTAAAAATTGTTTTGACACGTTTAATTTCGTTAAAACGCATTTTAAACCGTTTAAAAGTATTTTAGCGCGTTTAATTGCAATAAAATGCATTTTAAACGCATTGTAAATAAGTTAAATATGCGATTAAACGCATTTTAAACAATTAAAAATTGTTTTAAATACGTTTCATTCCGTTAAAACGCATCTTAAGCCACTTGAAACCGTTTTAACGTTAGTTAAATTGACAAATATTATTAATTGGACTAAATTTTTTGCTGCATCAACGGGTCAGACTAAAATTTCATCCAAGAATACTTTTGATGTGGACTATTTAAGCGTATAAACGTAGTCAATGTTACCTATAAGAAGTATTTCTTTAAGAAAAGTTTTTATTTAAGCTATTGCTTCAAGGTTTCAATGAACTCTGTTTCACAAACTTTGCGATAATTATTTGTGATAAACCTGATTAGAAACTTCTAACTTTTTAAATTAGTACATAATATTTTTCGAGAGAAAAAGTTTATTTATAAAACTTTTATCATATATACTTTGCCATCTTTGCCATCCAATTTGAGATACTTTTAAAATCTTCAGGTGTTCCTGCAAATCTTTAAACAACTGTACATCGTGCCTTTCCGACCATCTTCTTTCTTCTGATCAGTGAAGAAAAAAAGAAACCCGTGAACAGAGGATTTCCAGGGGGAATATTTCCCTTAACAAAAAAAGTGCCAAGAGTTGAGATAAAAAGTTATTTAATGGAAAAGGTGTACTCGTCTGATGATTGCAGATGCAAAGAAGGGAAATAACACTAATTTCCAATTAATTCCCAATGATTTTCAATTGAGCCAAACTCATCAATTAAAAACCGCCACAACCTCAATGAACTGAATACCAAATTAATTGTGTTATAATTAAATTCAATTGTCATTTGATGCTGCAATTAGGTATTAAATTTTTTCCAACAGCCGTACTTTCAACTTTTAAATCCCCGCCCAGAGGTTAACAAGGTGCTGCTATGTATTTTTCTCATTTAAATTATCATTATCTCATGATAATGTGTCATTTGTACGAGGGAATATTTACACAAAAGGAAAATTTCTATGACACATCACTCTGTAAATATTCATAATTTATGGGTGGAATATTCATAGTTTTGATAACTTGGTAGATACCGCACATCCCTGTGACTGGGAAATTATTCATTTTCCACAGAAATTTAAATTATTCATAATATACTCAAAAAAATTCTCGGCAAATGTAACACTTTTGGCCTCTCCCTTTTTTTCTTCTTCTCTTTGCCGATGATATATCGTAAAAAATGTGACTTTTATTCCAAATGCTTATGTACTTTTCTCTCTCGGCACGCGATTTTCATTCATGCTCACTCCCAGACTGAAGAAAAAAATCACATTGACAAATATTTGATAGGAAAATACTGACAGAATGTTATTGCTAAATTATTATGGTAATATGTCTTGTGTATATTACATTTTCGCATAAATCTTTTATGATTAGTCAACCTATAGACTTGGCGTAAAATGGCTTTAAATATCCTTACGACTGAGAAAATGTTTTCATTTGAAATCAACCCTTCGGTGAAGATATGGAGCTACATTCAGCCCTTCCTGATTTTTAAATAAATATCAATTAAAGAAAATTCTTTTCACTCAATTGTTTAATTAGATATCAAAGAACAAAAGAAACAATGGACGAGGGAATTTCCAGGAGAGACCGACTCAGAAGGCACCACATATGGTAGTAATCTTATAACAAAATAATAAAATCAAAACAAATTAGAGCGCAGCATTTGATCTAAGAAGGATTATTCCTTCTCGCATGGAAGGTTTGGAGGATATACAATTGGCTAATAATACCGGGGCAATTGTCGAAAAGCCCTCATGAATGAGCGATAAATCCAAATATACAACACACAACACCCCCAGGATGAATAATTTTCAGAGATTTTTCCCCTGTGGATGTGAACAGATTCACGCCTCGGGTCTTTGCCACCCTTCAACGCAATTTCTTCGGCATTTCCATTCATTTGTCGGATAAAAATGCCTCTTATCCCTTTTTTTCGGGTGCACCCATGGCCAAATACAAGAGGGTGGATTACACATGGCATTATCTCAGTTTGAAAACTACCCCCAAACACTGTGAGAATTAAATAAATTTAACTGGGGGATTTGTTGAGTTGAAAATTGGCGCCAATGAAAAATTCACGCCAACAGTTTTTCCACTTGTTCATATCATAAAATATTCGGCGATTTTCCGCGGATTTTTTCCCCATTTCCACATATATTCTGCAGGGAGAGTAAAGCGAGGAGCCAATCACATTCATTCCCAGTCAAAATATGTTTATATTCTGCCGTTTGTGCGGAATTCCCAAATATTTGCACTTCTATTTTTGTGTTGCAATATTTCCTTTTGTCAACAAATAAAATGGTTCATTAGGCAACATCACTGAGGACGCGTAGTTTTACTCCTCTCTGTGATGTATTCCCGAAAAAAAATCATACACCAATTAAATAATTTTTATTCTCATTCATTCTGCAAATTCATCTACAAACACAAAATTCAGGGATTTATGCCAAAAAAACCTCAAGAGAAATTAAAATAATCACTTTATAGCAATGATAATCCCATAGGAATCTTCCCATTGTGGTTTTGATTGATTTGCCAACTCCGGAGGAAGTGCAGGATTTGCAGACAATCTTAATACTTCCTCTTTCATCTGTTCTTCTGGTACTTCTTTATCCAATTCCACTTGGGATTATCCCCGAAACCCTCGACTATTGCCCGCAAGGAAAGGAATGGCAAAAAGATGAAAATTAGAAGCCGATGGTAACGTATTAGCGTAATTGTTAATTTACATGTGGTCATGGTATTTGCAGAAGCATTTTGCATGCTTCTCATGGAGTAAAATCACTGTCATCATCGTTCACCATATATACCAAAAAATAATTGTACAAGTGTTTTATGGGTGAAACTCACAGAGGAAACTCGCCGTTTTGCACTGCGTGTGTACCGAAAAAATTATCATTCTGCGAAATTTCCAACAATCACACGGAGTTTTTCTCGCGGAGTTGTTTTTCTGCGTCCACTCTTGTGATCTTTTGAGTCTCTCTCACTAGCCTCACTAAGAGATTAACGTGCACAATTGGCAGCAATTGGCCAGAAGTATTAAGGGCACGTGCAGATAAGCTGCAACTTCTAACACGTTCATATGGGTGTGAATCATGTGAAATGACATGAAATGTTAGAGAAAGAGGTCCGAGAGAAATTTCTGGTATTCAATAATTTTTTGAAAATTATAGATTTCTTACAAGAGTTTCATCTTCTCTTATAAATTTGAGATTCAAATTTAACCGTCAAAAGTGTGAGTAACGGACATCATGGCCAAACCACTGAGCCGATCGGGCTGAAATTTGGTATGAATATAAAGGGCATCCCAAGTTGGGACTTAGGCGACTCAGGCTATCTGACTCCCCCCACCTCCCCTATCTGGTTACTGATAATCTTTTGATTTTTGAGGTCTTCTTATTAATTATTTGTAAAATTTGCAAAACATTTAGCATATTATTCAAATGTATTGGTAACAGAGTAAAATTATAAAATTTGTTTAACCTTTTGAGAACCACAAGATGCAGGACAATCACACACTGTTATCTACTATGGCAGCTACAATTACTAAGATCTATAATTTAATTCTTAAGGTTTTGGAGAAATCTTTTACTTCTGCTTAAAATAAAGTTTGTTAGACCACAACAATGACTACGTTTACGCTAGAATAATCTGGATCAAAAGTGTTCTAGGATCTACTTTTAGTCTGGTCCGTGTATGCAGCAAACATTCATAAATAAAAATGTCAATTAAACTACGCTGAAACGAAATTTAACGCTTTAAACTAGCTTAAAACACTTACAACACTCTAACGGTTTAAAATGCTTCTGAACAGTTTAGAATGCGTTTTAACACTTTAAGATGAGTTTAACGGTTTATAACGCTATTTAACGGATAAAAATGCTTCTTAACGGCTTAAAATGTGTTTCAAATGCTTCCTAACGGTTTAAAATGCTTTTAAAACGCTTTTTAACGGTTTAAAATGCATTTGAAATGCTCTTTAACAGTTGAAAATGCTCCATAGCGGCTTGAAATGTGTTTCAAATGTTTCTTAATGGTTTAAAATATGTTTCAAATGCTTCCTAATGGTTTAAAATGCGTTTAGAACGCTTTTAAACGGTTGAAAATGCTTTTTAGCGGGTTGAAATGTGTTTCAAATGCATTTAAACCGCTTTTTAACAGTTGAAAATGCTCCTTAGCGACTTAAAATGTGTTCCAAATGCTTCTTAATGGTTTAAAATGCGTTTATAACGCTTTTTAACGGTTCTAAATGCTTTTTAGAAGTTTCAAATGCGTTTTACGCGGTTTAAAATGCGTTTAAAACATTTTTAACTGCTACGACCGACTGTTTTCATTGAGTTTGGGAAGACTCTCCAGCAAGTCAGAAGTGGGACAGAAAAGGAAAATTTGGATTCACTTTAGTTCAAATCTAAACGTGAAAGCGGATCGGACAATCTGAATTTGAACTATTTTTCAAAGAAAATTCGGATATTCTGTAGATAAAAACGTAACTTTACAGAGACTTTCAGAGAACTCCTAATAATTACTACATATTGAAATTCTGTTAGAAATTGTTGGATTAGCAGAACTTTTGGGTTTCTGAGAGCCGCTTGCACATTGATGGGTTAAAGAATTGCATATTTTGAAAGTTGTTCAAAAAAAATCCTCTTCACATAAGATAAAAAAATAATTTTCTTCCTACTATGTACACATAATTTATCCAGATAATTTAATACAATTCCTGGCAATTCTGGGAATAGATCAAATATCATTTGAAGCAGCATTTTCATTGGAATTTTCTCATGAGATTGCATCGCATATATATCTCGAAAACACATTTCAATCTCTCGAGAGATGGGGGAAAAAAGGGAAAAACTGCTGGAAACTTGGAGGAGGGTATGAGTCAATGTAAACTGTTGTCCTATGTGACTCTTGCTCTTTCAGCCCCAAGGGCAATGAAATTTCACTTGAAATCACTGTCCTCGGAGACAACAAAAGAAAGCCATCCGACTGAGAGAGATTTCTTATCACCGTCAGACTATCATGTGACGTGATATCTTTATTGTGGAGTTTCAAATCAAGGATGTTGTCGCCTCTCAACAGAGATCAGAAAATATATGATTCCTGTCAGCGAACAATTGTATAATTATTCAAAAGTGGGAAGTTAAGACACTTTAATGACACCTCACTCATCTTGGACTGCAGTTGAGACGCTCTAAGAAATGCGTGGTTAATGAACTATGAGGTGTTGCTGTCGATTCTTTTTCCCTATATGTAATTTTCACCATGAATTGCAACACTGTGTAAGCTCCAAAGAACCTTTTATTAAGATACAGTGAGGCTTTAGTTGAAGCCAGCAGAGAAAAAATAAAAAGGAAGACGAGAGCGGATGATAATTCTCTTATCAAGTCTGTATGGTGAGAGCAAATAAAGCTGCGTATATGGAGTATTTTGAGCTTGGTGGCCTGAGAAGAGATACTTTTGAGAAATATTTTGAAACACAAAGAAATGATAATGTGAATAATACTGTAAATAGGTGGCTGAGTCCAGATGAAAAGTCAAACAAGATGGAAAATTCCACCCAGAGAGTCACAAAGATACGCAAGTTCGCAGCAATTTAACATGAAATTGTTGTATGGGAGGCGGTAAAAAAAATCGTTAAATTTAGAATGTTTTCCAACTTCTTGACACTGATAAATATACATAAATGCTAGAGTAAATTTCCCATCCATTCACCATAATATTGGAGTTCAGTGAAACATTTGCTCTTATTATATTTACTAATGTACTTTCAAGTTAAACATTTAATGAAATCAAACTCAAAATATTTGTGTTTTTCTTTAAGTCATCAAATAGGCCAATATTGATCTGATAAACATACAAACTATTCATCAGCAATATTAATTCAATATTCATATTGTTAATAACTCTATTTTCTCTCTCACTCACCAACCAACCTCCTTCCGATGGCCGCATAACAGATCGATAAAGATGCTCCAAATATTTTCCTATCGCGAGAGCATGAAGCTCAGTTATTCTATTTGATGCAAACAATTTTAATAAATATTTCCTCCTAATGGGAAAATTATTCAGCAAAGAGAGCGAGAGAGGATGAGTGGTAAGCAAACAAATATTTCCATATACGGGGAAAAATTCTGAGAGAGTCAAAGTGGGGAGTTTATGTGGCTTTGATTCAAACACGGGCGGAGGGAAAAGCTGGAGAGGAGGGAAAGAGTTCTGTATCATGGTGAAAATTTACCTACAAACATTTGGAGATAGACCAACATTTTCATGTTGTATATCTTTGGAATTTATTTGACAATTGCGTTAGTATTTTATTACAATAAAGTAAATGTCTATTTATACTGTGTAAAGGTTCCTTCTCTCCCCCTTATTCGACAACACAAGTAAATGTTAGTTTACACGGTAGTTATAATGCATAGAAGTTTGCCAAATAAATACAATCATACACCATGTATGTGAATAAAATATTTACCATTAAAATTATAAACAGATTCTATTTTATTTGCCAGAAGATAATATCGTCAAGTATTTGGGAACATATTGGCTTTTATAATCTTTCTACACAATGTCGCAATTTTTGAACCATTTTCTCCTTTTTCAGCCCATCTTTTTCACTCGGTGCACTTTTTGGGAAAGAACTTACCTATATATTTTAAAATGCGGCCCCACTCACACGATATAAATAGTTTCAGTTGAGAACTTTTTATTTGAACTTCTTGTCAAACTTGTCAGAGACAATAAAAAGTTTATCGATTTTAACATTACTTCAAGGCATGACTAGGTAATTTCTAACGATTAATGCTTTATTTACAAAGTTGTAAAATATTTATATTGCCAGAATCAATTCTATGCACACTAGGTATAGTATTTTTAGCAAGGACTGAAGTGGTGTACATTTGAATGGAAGTGCTGCGAGAGCTTTTGGAAGTGGGTTAGATATGCTAAGCTAAGTCAAGTATTTTTGAAAGCATCCAAGGAAGATCATGAGCTTTGATAAGATCTTTCAGAGTCTTAGATAATTTTACGAGATTTTGAAAACTTTCAGGAGCTTTTAAGGAAATTTATAAACATTAAAAAGTGTAAGCTTGATTAACTGAAATCTGTATAAAATTGCTTTAAAGCTCTAGAGAAATTTACGTGCATTAAAAAAAAAATATGGAAAATTTATTAAACTTTCGGATATTTTTTAGAGCTTTTGAGGTTCTCACTGAGCTTTGAAAATTCTGGAAAGTCTACAAATTTTCCTAAAGCTTTAATAGAAGTCTTTGGAAACGTTTCTTAGAAAGCTTTTTAGAAGCCTTTCTTAGAAAGCTTTCTAATTAGCCTTAGAAAGCAAGCAAAAACATAGTAAACTTTCTTAATAGAAAGCTTTTTCAGAAAGCTTTAAAAAGCTTCCTGAAAGCTTTCTAGAGCATTTTTAGAAATTTTTTCATTTAGTAAGGAAGCCAAAATATAGGAATCTGTTTCATAAGCTCTAGAAAGCTTTAGAAAGCTTCCTTGAAAAGCTTTCTAGAGCTTTTTAAAAACCTTTTTACTTAGAAAAGAAGCAAAAATAGGACTCTTTCGTATTAGAAAGTTTTCTTAGAAAGCTTCAGAAGGCTTTAGTACATATAAAAAATAAAATTGATATAGGATCAAAGCTTCCAAATTGGACTTTGGGGAGCTTTCTGCAAAATGTGGAAGTACAGAAAGTGGTGTACGTCTTTTTTGCCATAATATCTCCCCTTTGATTTTTAGTACTTAGTATTTTTATTGATTTTATAATATTTTATATTTAGTGGAATATTTTTTTTATTTTTAAGTTTTAAAATTTTCATAGATCTTTTAAAACCGGAAAAATTTGATTTAAATCTTCAGAGCTTTATAAATATGTTGTTTCACTAAATTTAGAAATAGAGGACAGTCGGGATATGTAAAGGGGTTTAAAGAAATTTGTGGTTAAAAGAATTATTGAGAGCTTTAGATTGGGATTTTGTAGTTTCACTGGCTATCACATGAACCTAAAATTAAATTAATTAATTAATTAATTAATTAATACACAAGTTTCCTTATGATTGATTGAAATTTCCTTTTGTAATAATCTATTATATATCCATAAAAAATTTCCACAAAGTGTTTCCTTTACTCAAATGAATACCCCTTTTCTGGTCAAGTGGGTGGATCTATAGTGAAAATAATTTTGGCGGAAAATTTGGAGTGTCGGGACGATTTTCGTCCCTGGACGGAAAAAGTGTGAGTGGAAAGCAATTTATTTGTTATAATACAATTTACGACCTGAATGGGTGAATATAAGCACCCGGCGCCCCCATTGACACCATCGTCGTCGACTCTTAGACCACCATCCTCATCATATTTTGTCCGGATCACGAATAATAAATATTAGCAAAGCAAAGTGTCAACATTGGTTAAACCCTGCAAAAATACTGGAACGAAACGCTTGGCCGTGCGACATTTTCGCCTCGTCTGGCGTCTCTCATGTCGGAGCATTTTCACATGGAAAATGACGCCACTATCAGATGGTTGTGCATTCGTTTATTTTTTTGGGCGAAAGTGAGCATATATACGAGCTTTTTTGTCCCGGTTTGCTGTGGAGAAAAATCTCGTTCCGTTTTTCATCATTTGCACATCCCCGAAGGAAAATAGCTTCAGGGGCCTCAATATTGCCACATTTTGGTGTGGACAAATGCCACTTTCGCACACCCCAAAAAAGGAGACAGAGAGAAGAAAATTCCAAAGCATATGCCACCAGGCGCCTCCATCACACATGCAATTTGATCCGCTCCAGACAGCTTGTGACGACACTTAATCTAGTCTATAATTGAGCCTCCCAACATCTCTCCAAACCCTCCCCCCCTTAACGCCAAATGATCCGTTTTTCTTTCAGTCCCGAAAATCTCACTGTCGATGGGTAAGGGAGGTGCTAAAACTAGATTGACTTAATTGTGAACAGATCTGCAAATGTTTGCACGAAATATTGAGACTCTGTACGCTGTGTGAGTGTTGTTTGTGTTGTAATGGCAAAAGGGCGACAAAATGAAAGGAAAGTGTACGTAGACGAAAGGGATAAATACCAAAGTGGGTGAGGTGGTCGTGTTGACAGGGTGGATTTGTTTTCTCTTTTCACGAATATTATTATTTATATCATTCACCACAGCATCTCAAAGACTTCTCTTGATGGTTTAGCACGTCAGGGGAAACCCTTAAGGGGGGTTGTATATATTTTCAAAAAATAACATTCAATACTCCTTGTTTAGTCATTTAATTAGCCACCAACACCAACCGTACGTCGTGCTGATAATGAAAGAAAATGGTAAAGTCCACGTTCACACAATAATTAATAATAATTACCCACACGTTTAATTTAAAACATGGTGCCATTTTCCCATGTTTATAAACTTACCCAAAAACTCTTTACAAATCTCCCAAACTGGCTATTTTTGGCCCCCCACCCCCCACAAAAAATCACATCTCTCACGCAGCTAAGCATCTATTCGTGTATTTACTTATAAATTATTTTAATTATTATTGTTTGATTTAAAAATTCTCATTTCATCTACAATTCTTTCATTAGCCATACCAATGATTTTTAGGTGAGCCATTCACTAAATTTGAATAATTCGTGGAACGTTGTTAGTGTGTTTTTCACTCTCTGTCCTCTTCTTTTCTCCCATATTACACCTCATATGTGGTCGTTTTTTTTCACTATTTCACCTCCTCTCATTTCGACCGTTCAAATGAGCGCGACGCAAGGGGAGATTCATATTTAAACATTTAATTAATAAACCAATATTTGGGTACGTACTTAAGGCCATTGAATATCAATATAACCATTTATACACTAAAAAACATTCCTCGAGCTCCTCTCATTTGCCTTGGTGGTGCAGTTGTCTTTGGCAATTCGTCGTCAACCATTTCATTTTAAACTCTCGTAGCTTTATTGCTCGACCGAGAAGACCAATTATCTGGCCTCTTTGTCCAAACTCTTGGAACTTCACCGGTGTTTTCCCTTCAATAGTCTCTTGACATTTGGACTACGAACTCCAACATTATTCGACATTCTGAATTTCGGAGAATAATACATATATACCGCAACTGAAATCTTGAAAGACAAAACACTGAGAGAAATTGTAATATTATTACCTACATTAAAAAAAGAACTTAAAAAATGAGACTTAGAAGCTTTCTATATCTTCTTTAAGAATATTTTTAGACACATCTCTCTTGTTTATTCTTGTTTCTTGTTTCTTGAGATACTATGATCAGAACTAGTGTACATTTGAATGGAAGTGCGCGAGAGTTTGAGGAAGTGAAATGGAAATGCTAAGATAAGTCAAATAAATTTGAAAGCATCCAAGGAAGATCTAGAGCTTTGAGAAGTTCTTCCACAGAATAGATTTTTTTTAAGAGTTTAAAGAAATTACGAAGATTTTAAGGAAATTTTCGAACTTTTTTAAAAGTTCGTTAGGTCAAAGCTTTCTAACATTGCTATAAAACTATAATATAATAATTGCTATAATAAAGCTATAGCTCTGCAGAAATTTGTAAAGCTTTTAAATATTTTTAGAGCTTTTGCAGATTTTCTTGAAACTTTTAAAGAAAACTTTAAAAACATTTTCTTAAAAAGCTTTAGAAAGCTTTCTTAAACAGGTTCTTAAACAGTTGAAAGCTTTCTCAAACAGCTTTAGAAAACATTCTTATATTGCTTTAGAGAGCTTTCTTAAACAGTTTTCTTAAATAGCTTTAAAAAGCTTTCCTAAACAGGTCTAGAAAGCTTTCTTATTAAGTTTTAGAAAGTTTTGTTATAAAGCTTTATATAACTTTCTCAAACAGCTTTACAAAATAATAAAAGTGGTGTACATCTCTTTGATCATAAAATCCCCCTTCGCATTAACTCTTTGAATTTCATTTAGAAAATTTTAATCTTAA
>CAKKOB020001415.1:0-22679 GCA_918844115.2 Phlebotomus perniciosus | reverse complement strand
TTGAAGCACCTCTCTAAAGTGAAGATTTTATTGATGATGATTCTCTCTCGCAATCTCTGGAGAGTTTCACTCTTTCACACAATGGAATTTCTGGTCTTCATTTTACGCAATGTAGAAAAAATTAGTTCCCCACGTGTGATGATAATAATAAAATATAAAATTTTTCTAGAGAGTGTGCTAATGTGTGGGGAAGAGAAAAAATACATCATTTCCATACATTGTTTTTTAGGGGTCAAGTAACTGTGTGTAAGCGAAAATGTTGGCATGGGTAGGAGTTTAAATATCAATTATTTGCAATGTTTTTCAATTTAAATCACTCTCCTTCCTGTTTTTTACATCGCAAAATGATAAATACGATTGCAGAATTGTCTTTTTTAATACCTTCATTTTGCTTATATTTAATCTGAAATGGTCATATGTTACATGACACATTTGCATTAATTTTGCATAAAATTTTATTATATGGATGCGTGCAAATTAATATAAGTATGATCAACATACAAAATTAATTGCTTGTGATTTTTCAAACAGCCACTCTGTGTGTATATTTCTCCTCGCGCAGGTATAGAAGCATATTTTTGCTTGAGATATCTCACATATATGGATGTTTATGTCACCTGTGCATCGGCATCTCGGTATAGAGGAGATTAAGAAGGAAAAAGATATATACATGGTGTGTGGGACAAAATGTGAAAGTAAAATTTCTTCGTAATCTCGATTTATCCACTTTTAGACTTATGCATATTCGCGTCTGTCTCAATTTATATATATTATTTTTCTATAATTGCATCCACTATCGATTACTATTAAATGGTCATCAACCGTTTAATATGTTTGGATGTCTGATGTGGTATTTATAAGGAAAAAACATTTTACCTTACGAAATGAGAGATAGAAATCACCTTTTTTCTTGCACCCAGACGCGCGGCGATGCACATTTGCAAAATTTGCACCTCTTCAGGGCAATCCACTCAATAAATCTCCCGATTAATTTCATTCATTGCATCGCACGATGGTCATAAATTATCTATTGCTGTATTAGTTGAGTGAATAAGTCGCCAAGTAGTAATATCGATTTATTGCAAATAATATTTTCCGTTCTTTTGCACAATTACCGGGGATGATAAATAGTATAGCATTAAAGTGGAAGTTATTTTGTATAGAATTCCCTCAATGGTCAATTGCCATCATTGCCATTGATAAATGAAACGAGAGAAGAATTTCATTCATCACTGCTAAATGGCGAACAAGAATAGCTTCTTGTCATTTTGTGCAAAAAAAGAAAGAACATTTTGTTATGACGGTTATGACTTTTCCAATTTGCGTGTTATTTTGATTCTGTGCTGAAAATCGCAGGAAATATCACTCAGTTATTTTTCTTATGAGGAAATTGAGGGGAAAAGCCATAATAACATCTAATTTAACACATGAATAGAAATACACACGCTTTATTTTATTTCTGGGAGAAAGAAAAAAGAAAAATGAAAATTAAGAGATGCTAAGTAAATAGTTTTGGCCAAAGGGCGTAAAATGTTGATATGCTGTCGATTAATATGCGTGTCCAAGAGAGAGAGAAAAAAAACTTACCACAAAAGAATAAAATTCATAAAGTGAAAACGATGATGAATTGAAATTCCCATTTCTTCTTGTTGTCAATTTTATAACACTGGCATATAAAATACCAAAGTGACTTTCTTGTTAAAACTTCTGTGAGTGCAAGAGGGTTTAATTTTTTTGTATATTGTTGGAAGACAAGCAAAAATTTTCAAGACAAAACGGAATACATTGAGGTGAAATGGTAGCTTTTTCCTTTAATGTATTCTCTGAGGAATGCAGGTGCAATAAATATACGTGAGAAGCTTTTTCGTTGGTTTTATGGGGAAAGATGTAAAAAGGCGGAGAAATGTCTTTTTACGCACTTTAGCACATATTAACAAGCATTTACTCGAAGAAAAAAATGTGAAAGAACCACAAAATGGTTGTGAAAAGTTGAGCGAATTATTGAAGTGATAGTCAAAAATCAATTTATTCTTCTCTAACCAGTTTAGTTAGGGGGAGGGAGGGAGTAATGTCTCAATTTTTGCACGAAATAACTAATCAAGAAAGTTAATTAAGATGTCCAGATACGAGATTGCACAACTTCCGTGCATAACGTTTGCAATAGAGGAAGTCTTTAGTGTCTGAATGCTCCATATCAGTTATCGTAAATTTCTCATTCAATATATAGAGTTTCAAGCGGGTATTTAGTGGTTTTTAGTTGGAATGTAAAGTCCTGTTGAATATTTATCGATTGGTAAACAGTGTGGTGGTCAAATTGAATATGGTATGAAGAATTCTCCGGGGTGGACTCTCTATTAAGTTTCACGGGTAAAAGCGAGAAAGAGAAAGATTAAATGTTTGTTAATGAATATTCATTCTAAGGCGAGGAGGATGGAAAATGTGAAAAGACCAACATTTGAGATAGTATATTTGAGTTTGTTGTTGGTTGGTGAAAGAGACCTCCATGAATTAGTCTAACATTCTAAATGCTCTTTTATTTTTCTTTCTTGTTCAATCTTCAATGTGCATAAGTCTTCCTTGAAATTGTCTTTCTCTCTCTTTCTCATTCTCCACTCTCAATAATATGAATATTCTCTTGTTTGTTATTTACAATGAAAAAGAGTAAAATAATGTGTATCTGGAAGTGAAATCTTGTTTCTGAATCCCTTTTGACTTTTTCTTCACTTCATTACACTTCTTCTCCCAAGCATATAAGCCACGATGTTGAGATTCATGGCCTGACTCCAAGTTCAATGGTACCTGGAACCAGTATTATTTATACATTTGAGACGTTGGTGCTCAAACGCACAATGTTTGATATTACTCTCGTATAGGGTGAACCGCAGACATAGACGGATTAGACAGGCTGATCGCGAATAGACACTACTGATGGTGTGCGCCGTCTCTTCTTCCATCCACAACTTCCCTTTTGTACACCATCAATTGATCATTGATTGATCATTTGGCGGATCAAGCGATCGTTCTTTTTTTTTACAATATACACAGGCCACATATAATTTTCATTTGGATCTTTTTTACTGATGGCCATTTTTCTATGCATTCCCAGAGGTGAGAGATGTGGCTGATTGGCGATGTTGGAATAGTGCGAATGAAGGGGGAGAGATGGTGGAATAAATATAAAAAGATATTTTTGCTATTTATGAATCATTTTTATGTCGACGAGAGAAAGTAGTGATCATGGTGCGATCGCCATTAAAAATCATTAGGTTTTTTTTCTGCACGACCATATCTAGCACGATTTTTTTCTTCATTGGGTTTTACGATGCGCCACAAAGCACCATATTTTATTGAAAAATGTTTGTTTTGGAAATGAATTTTTTATTATTTATACTGCACATAATTCCCCTGTATATCAAGATTTTTGCCTGGCGATGCAATAAAGTGTGGAATTACAAGACGACACTATTTCATATCTCGTGGCGTGTTAAATAATCAATTATTGGATTGGCTGAAGAGAAAGAAGAGATATATAGTTTTGAAAAAAAAAAGAAAAGAAAAAAATTAGATGTGTGCAGATCCACTGTCGTTTCGCTCGTTTTTATGCACATCATAATCGAATGGATGTATCAATGAGGATGGGTATTAAGAGATATTTTAAGGTGGAGGTCGTTAAAGTTGATCAATTTACATGATTTTCTATTTTATATTATATTTAAAATGTACATATATTATAGTGCTTCATTCGATGGTGTATAGAAGTTCAATCACTTCTACTTTTTTCTGAACTCACCTTTAATACCTTCCCACAAAGTTGCATAGAGAACAACCTTCTGATTTTGTTGTTATATACCATTAATGACGGGAAAGAGAAGTTTCTCCATAATGCTGCTTCTTAAGAATTAAATGTACATATGCGTTGAAGAAGAGAGTGTATAACTATTTTTTTATCACCATTATTTTATATCAATTGAAATTGAATGATTTATTTAGTCGACAGAGAAATTTTCGCTGTATGTGATTGGCAAAAGATTTTCAATCAACTCAATTTCTGCACGTACATTTTCTCGATTGTGACCGCAAAAGTGTTTACCATGTCCGTGGCAAAAGTCTCAATATGTGGTCACTTGTAAGTGAAACTGTACGAGCTTTCAATTCCACTGTGAACGTGAGCAATAGATGCATACTTGGCGAGAGATTGTCGTTTTTTTCCCTATTCAATGCATCATATGAAATGTTATTCCCTATGAGTATCAGGGGGCTAATCATAAGACTAAAGAAGGTGTTTCAAAATTTTGTAACACAATGGATTTTTTTGGCATTTGAAATCACAGCAAAAGGGGATTTTTCGTGGGTTCTAAGACTACAGGATTGGTATACCAATCATAAGAAAAACTCGAAAAACTAGATAAAATCATAAATAAGATCTTCAATACATTATGTTAAGATATGATTAACCCTCAATGATCACTTGTGAACTGGTCATGGAGTGCACAGCGAGTGAATTTGCCGGTGTGTTGCGTCGAAAATTGTGAATAAATGACGATGCGAAAGAAAAGAACGTTTATGCCATAGGAGATGAATAGGGCAGAGACACCAGAAGGAGGATGCTGGAGAGGCGCGATAGTGCAATTTATGTGCACCGCGAGTCTCTTGGCTGAATTGCCTACCAAACATAATCTTTTGCGCGCTGCTCTCTCTCTCACTCTACCTGTTGCTTCTCCCGCGATGGATTTTATACCTTTCATGTTGGAGTGGCTCATTCGTATGGCCAAAGAGAGCTCCGTGGAGAAGCAGCAACAAGTGTTCGAGTCAGTGTCTCACCATCGCTGCCACGGAGCTGTTTGCATTTTCTCGTATTAATTTCAATTGGCTCTCTGATGCCAACGCAAATGGGATTCATTGTGATTTTGTGTGTACTGTCAATGGACAGAGTGCTATCGCGGACAATTTAATACAAAGTGTTGAAGATTAGATGTGAGAAATTATCAAATCAATAGACGACAGTTTATCACTTTTTTTTGGAATTGGAAATGTGAAAAAGGGCTCCTCAACATAATCTTGAAAGATGCAAATGCTTGAATAGTGTTAATATTTACGATTTTCTGATTTATTACAACTCCAAAGACCTCCTCCGTCTTTTGAAGACTTCCTGGAAAAATTGCATAAATTTGTTTTTTCTTAATACATATCCCAGAATACGAGAGAGAGGCAATGTAGAGCAATTTTATTGTTAATCGATCGGAAGTATTTTTGTTGTTCTCTTCTTTCTTCCAAGTATAATTAAATGCATTTTATGCACATATGTTGTTCACCTGTTTTAATCGTGTGTTTTCCAATCTCCGGGGCGGGCATCAAAAGTCGTGAAATTCTTGGTGGAACAACATATAACATCAGATGAGAAAAAATAAGAAAAGAAAAAGATCACATGGTGCAAAAAAGGAGAGACATACAGAACGGTATATTTTCGCGAAACGTGTTCTCCAATGTACGAATTTTTTCACTTTTTTTACGGTATATAACTGATGCTTTTCATTTTTGGAAGAGTTTATGTGACAATCATCTCAATCAGTATGGTTTCGGCGTGATTGCCGTTACTTGTGTTATTTTAATAATAACATATCCACTAATTGGTTACATGATGATTGTTATTAAATTCTCTTATCTCCTCTTCCCTGTTATTTTTTGTGTTTGGGGCGTTGTGAATTAAAATTCGAGGGGAATGTCAGGTAATTTTATGAGTAAAGAGATCATAAAAACGTGGTCAGAAAATCGTTACATATATATCGCACAATTGCATTTAACGATATTAAAATGTTTTAATTGACTATTTAGAGGTGATGAAAGTGATACTTAAGGTATTACGATCCATTCCAGCTTGAGATTGTTTGAGGGGCCACTTTTTTATCTCAACGAGTGCAAGAGACAAAAAAATATATAGTGATAGTGAGAAAAGATGTTAAATAACATGTTTTATGTATTTCTGGTATTTAGGGGAGAGAAATGCCGAAGAAATCGAGGAAGTGATACAATGTATGGTGTCTGCTCTAAAAGTTCAATATAATTTGTGATGAACGTTCTAGTTATTGTTGAAACAACCCACACACGATCTTCCTCCGACCCATGAAATAACAAAGCAGATAATCAAAACGTTCGACAAGGCAGAAGAGAGTATTGATCAGAGTGTTGGTGCAAGTGAGGAAGATTATTTTTTCATCATCTTCTTGTTTAATTACAATCATTAAGTGATTGAGTTCATTTACCGGCAAAAGAGGGAGAAATAATAGTAAATGATGGATCCGCCTCGTAAATCCAACGGTATGCAGAAACTCTATACGAAGATCATTCACAAGATTGAAGATTTTCCGCCCAAGATACACGCAAAGTTGCACAAGACATCGTCAAAGTATCACGTTCAAGCGCCTCCTGGTGCTCCTCGTCAGCCAAAACGGTACTATCACCATCATCAGCAGCATCAATTGGTGGCGTCGCAGCAGCAGGTGATTGGGGCGTCAGGAAGTGGTGATCGTAGACCAGAGAGACCCGTGAGGAGGACAAAGGTGTCACAGAGAAACTATGAGAATGTCATAGTGTCGCGTCCATATCCTCAAAATCAGAATGATCACTACATGAGTGATCCCGAGGATGATGATGCTGAATTGCAAATTGTGCACCCTGTGCTCTCACTAGAGGATGAAATTTTCGAGGAGCTTGAGAAAGTTGCCCATGATGAGGCTAAATTGAATGCAGTGTTGCAGAATTTTGATAAAATCCTCGCTGATTTCAACTCTCAAGCCTACAAGGACGTAAAATCCTCCAAAGGAGTGAAAAAGGAGACAATTACTAAGAAGGAGAATAAAGAGATTGTGTCTAAGGAGAAACCTTCGAAAATTCCTCAACCACCCCAGGGTCTACAAAAGTCCAAGACGTGCAGTATCATCGAATCCAGGTGCATCCTGAAGAAGACTCCTTCAGACAGTGGAGAATTTGGTGATGTGGATCGCCTCAAGATTAATTGTAGTCTCGATGCGAGACTCAATCTCTATAACCAGGCCACACGGAGCTTGTGGAATTTGCAGGATTTTGAGACATTTGCTAAAAGTGGTGCCGAATCCATCAAGTCAGAGACAAATTTACCTGAAAAGTGCAGTGAGAGTGGTAATGCGAAGAATTATAACACTTACAAAGTGAAGGCAGGTAGTAAAGTGGTTGAGAAGCCTCTTAAATCTACGACAAGTGGTCTCAGTAAATCTGTATCGCAGATTAACCGTGATGAGCCGAAGGTGTTGAACACCACAAGAAAATCTCCGGACAGTGCTAAGGTGAAGGCACAATTCACAAGGGCTAAGAGTGTTTGGGAATTGGGAAATTCCGGTGGGAATCCCAATCAGTTGCGTCGGACCATCTCCAACAGTCGAATACCTGTGAAAATGTCAATCCCTTCACCGGGCAAATCTGGCCCGGAGACAAAAATCGACAGCATTCCCACGAAGAAGGTGATTAAATCGTCAGCGAGTGGAAGTTGTCAGCAGTTGTCGACCACGGCAAAAGTCACGTCGTCGGTGAAGAGTCGTGAGAAGAGTGTGGAGGCCCAAACTGGAGCTATTAGCAAGAGGCTCAATGTGTCGACAAATGCAGTGGGTAAAATTGGTAACAAGAGTGGCCAAAAGGCGATTAAAGGCGAAGTGGCTAAATCCGCCCAGCAGACGCGCAGTCAGCGAAAACGTGAGACCGATGTGTTGCTGGACAAGTGCCTGGAGAGAGGTCAGGCGATCCTCAAGAAGGTTGAGGCCTTTGGCAATGCCACAAAGTACTCATCAGATACCATCTTGGCGTCTGTGCGACAACTCAGTGAGGCAGAACGGAAGGGTGATATGGTGGATGGCGTCGTGATGACGTCCCTGGCGCGAGAATCACTCGCCAAGACGGCTCAACTGGCCACTGTGAAACGTGGCTGCCATCCCGCTAGTGATGCTGCATTAATTAAGCGAGCCACATCCGGAGGAGGCAAAGTTCGCACCGCAACGCGAGATTACACGGTGGAGGGTAAACGTGGGGGCCATTCATCGAGCACGGAGGGTCATCAATCAGGCGCGGAAGTGGATAAGAGTTGTGGGAAGAAGCCACCGATGCACTTTGCACAGGAAAAGAGTGTCGTTTATCCGCGACTGGAGTCGTGCAAAATAATACCACCGGTTCTGGGACCGTCTCAGCACGCAAAGGTTCTCGTGTGTATGAAGTCTATACAGAGTCTTCGCGATACACTACCACCCCCACCACCTCCACCTGTTGCTCCACAGAAGACCGTTGACACGGAAAAGGACACCAAGGAGGAGTCTACGTTGGACTTGAGGAATGAGAAGGAGTATCAGAGTGACTGCAGTGATGATTCAGGACACATTTCCAATGAGAATGAGGAGATTATCAAGACATCCGCCACGGATAGTGATGCCACATCACAGCAGCCGGATGATTCGCTTGAGATGAAGGTGCCCACGGGGCGGATCAGTGAGCATCTTCTGGAGAAGTTTGAGCCAAAGGGGGGCAAAGGGGTGGAAGAGGGGAAGAGCAGTGGCACCAAAGTCACCGAAATGAACAATTGGAACTTGATGAAGTCCACCATGGCGTGTCGGGATCAATCATCTGAGGTAACAGAGTCACTTGATTCTCCATTTTACAGTTGTCTTCCTCTCCCTTTAATCCATATAAATCCATTTGATTTGGTGCTTCTTGCATCTCCGCATCGTCATTTCCTCTCAGACTGACCAGACAACAAAAGAAACCCAGAGTCTGTCGTTGAGAAGATATTCAAATGATGAGAGCTCCAAGTTCATTGAATGGTTGCACCCAGTGAACACACGGGTGGCTCCCAAAAAAGGGCAGTAGATCACTGTGGTTAATGGATGAGAATATACATGTGAGAGAGAGAGAGAAGAGGCCAAGAAAAATTACTTTGCATTTATATAACGGTTCAAACTGCATGATACATACTCATTGAGATGGTGATGAAGAAGACTAATAAAGCTGAAAAGCTTTTAGACGTTTTTTTCTGATCATTGCATTCATTTACTTTTCATATTAACTGAATCCCTTCCCTATTATTTGACATTATTTAATGGGAAAAGACGTTTTTAATACTCTCAAGGAAAGAATTATAATATTTACATTTTGTATGTCTTCAACAATAAGTTGAAAGTAAAATCTTGGTATTTTCTAATCTCACTCAGATGGATTTTCTGTTTTTCTCTATTGCTTCTTTGAGAATTTGTCTCCATGGGAAGTGGAAGAGGAGAAAAACACGAAGAATACATTCTACAGATTACTGTTAAGTGTCTCATAGCAATTTACATTAATTTCTCAAGGGAATGACACTGCTTTTTAGATTTTTCCTCTACATTATCGGTAAATTGGGTGCAGATGATCACACGAGATGATTATTCTGTAGCATTATAAAATGTAATTTAAAAATTGTGTTTTATTATTCTTTGGGAAGTATTTTTGAGGGGGACTGGGAGTTAATAAACTTTAGTGCTCTATTAGAGTCTTAAAACAATTCATAATAAGCAATCCTATAGTGATTTCAGGAATTTCATTATGAAAATAAACACAAACATCACCCTGTTTTGAAAATTATTGAATAAAATTGCAAATTTCACAACAAAATCGGCAATTTTGTGTGAAATTTGCTAATCTCTGTAATTAGATTAGAGAAACAATTTCGGTCATTCCGGTATATAAACGCGCTGAATGGCTTATTTATTCACCCCTTGAATTTATTTTAACAATTTATTGTTTGTTGATGCACCAGTTTAGACACATAAATAACATTTTGACTATATATGAATAATTCATGTGAAAATGATATTTTTGTGTGCCCTTTGAGACTACAAATATTTTTCCTAGACGTGTAATAGATATCAACACTGATAAGCATGTCTCGTGTGGAAGAAATAGAAGAGAAGTTTAGATTATGAATGAGAAGAAGGAAAACAGACTTTAAAGTTCTCATATATATATGTGGGGACAATAAAGTGCAATTTCACTGGAAAAGAGAGCTCTCTCAAAGACGTCGGGCAAAGAAGCCATTAGGAAATTCTTGCATGCCACGACTATTAGAAAGGTGTGTATAGAGCGACTCATTCTCTGCGCGGCGGAGACGATGAAATCCTACCGTACCAATTAACATTACCTTTTATGTATGTCTGATAACAACTTTGGTATGTTTATTAATGCAAAAGAAGTGGATTATTTTTCACCACATGAATTTTAATTGACTCTTTCCCATATTTGGACTTGTGGATGAGAGCCGAAAAAAGAGGTTGAACAAAGTAAAAACAAAAATCAAAAAAAGAGGCGAAGATGAGACTAATGAGGCAAAATAACCACAAATAAAACCCCAAAGAACAATTTCAATAGATCAAGTCCGCGCGATGGGAAAATTTATCCAATAATTTTTTGTGTTTCTCTAATTTCATTTTGTATTAGGTTCTCTTCCGTTCTGGTGTTTTGGGTCAACTGGAGGCGAAACGCGATGAATTACTCTCTGACCGCATCATTCAATTCCAAGCATACTGTCGTGGCTATTTGGCCAGACGTCGAGTGGCCCAGCGGAGGGTTCAGGTGAGTTGAATGTTTGGGGGAGTTTATCGTGATTTCCTCTGAAAAACTTTCATTCGTTTTTCTTTTTTGGACCAGGAATTGGCCGTGAGATGTATCCAGCGTAATGTTCGGGCATTCCTCACTGTTCGTGATTGGCCGTGGTGGCGCCTTCTGGTCCGAGTGACCCCATTGCTCAATGTTCATCGCACGGAGGAGCAACTGAAAGCGGCCAACGATGAATTGCAGATGCTAAAAGCAAAATTGGACAAAATCGAGACAGAACGAGCCACACTCAAGGCAGAAAATGAGAAATTAGAGGCCAAGGTTAGTGTTCTCCTTTGATGATCTTTTCTCCTCTTGGGCTGAAATCTCTTGCAGAGTGAGAGAGATTTAAGAGTGAATTATAATATCTTATGATGATGTGGGACTTTCCTCACGGAATGAATGTGTTTGTGTGAGTTTGTGATCTCGTGCGATGTGATAGAATATTTGCAATTTTTGCAGAGAGTGTGGCAAATATGTGTGATCACCCACTGAGAAATGATCACCCAGAAAAATTCCTTCTTGCAATTCACTCTCACGACGATTTATTTGTTGATGGGATTGTCTCGCAAATATGCTTGACTTTTTGGGGGGATTTAAATATTTGGCAATATTGTGAAAACATTATATTTAAGATGCGAGAGAGAAAAATGAATATTAATTGAAGGCGCACTTTTTGTCTCTCAGCAATTCTCAAGGAGTTTGCAAAGGAGAGAGGGGAGAGAAATAGAAAGTTTCACAATAGTATAATCGTATAAGAGCCTAATTGATTGTGCAAATATCTAGACAAAAATTTTTTCCAACGTAAAAATTATGATAATTGAAGTTGTGAGGTGTTTGGTCATTGCGAGAGATTTGTTGGTGGTGAGGTGAGATGAGGAGAAAATGAGGTAAAAATAATGAAAGGTGAAAGAAATATAATTTCTAAGACAATAATTTGCTGTTGACCCCATTCTTGGGTGATTTTCTCAATTCAATTTCTAACCAGTTGACGAGTTGCACCTTCACCATCTTTTTTTTTCATCGCATATCTTTCAAAAGATGCGATCATCGTGGGAAATTATCTCATTCATCTCATTCTATGCAATCTAATTGGTCTATACTCGCTCGGCAAATTGATCCCCGCGCGCACAACTTTACTATTCCATGAATGACTTTTGCAAATAATAACAATAACATTGGCGCGTATGAAAAGAGAAATGATTGTTGTAGAGAAGGTCTCTCTCACTTTGGTGTATGGAAAACACCCAAAAATAGTGAGAAAAAAGCAAAAAAAAAGAATATGAAGAGTGAGAATACTTGGAGAAGGAATAACTTCAAAGAGATTGACTTTAATTGCCACCATGAGATTATCCGAGTTAGTGATGGTGGCGAGGAGGTAAAGAAATTTTCTTTATATAGCATCAATGATGTCAAAATAATACATTGCTATTTTGCCTGCAACCAATTTCTGATGAACAATCGGGGGAGAGGAGGAAGAGTGGCATTTTAAAAAGTGAATGCAATGTATCTCTCCTTCATGAGTTTTACGATGGACCATTTTCACTTTTATTAGTGATCACCGTGTCTCAATTAAAAGACAATTTTCACGTGTGGGGCATGTCGTGTGGATTTATTAAGTGACTGCTTTAAAGCCTATACTTTTCGTCACTATAATGCTGTCCATTTAAAATAAATCGAAATGGTGGATGGTGTTGTAAAGTCGGAAGAAATCACAGAGAAAAGAAGAGAGAAATTTTCGCTTATAGTGAAATTTTTAATTGAAATATTCATGGGGGAGATTTATGAGTTTGTGGCGGGGCGTTTGAATTAATATATATGCAAAATATATTGGCAATTTCAATTAAAATATCTTGTGCATAACATAAAAGCTAATGGCTCAATTTAATTGTGATTGACTTAATTTTATGAATGGAAAATGTTAAGGTGACAGTATGACCTATCGCCTCTTCGCGAAATTCCTCAAATTTCCTAAAAACACAAACACACACGCACAATTTCACGAAACTTCCCAGGTCTAATGTCACGAATGAATCGGAAAGTGCGTTAATTATTTAATGACGGCGTGTTGGGTGACATGAAATTAAATGGGCAACATGTAAAAGAGGGGGCCTGAATTGCAATTTCTACTATAAATCTTTCACGGCGTGAGGAAGAATTTTATGAATTTGTTTTTCTTCCTCCTCACAAATTGCTGTTTTTCTCCTTGTTTCTCTTCTGAAATAAAAAATAAAGAATTTTTTTTTGCACGATTGTTGATGATCGTCGCAGTGAACCAAATCTTCTTCGGGGCTATTATTGTATCAATCCATCAGTGTGTGCCTTCTCATAAGTTGCCTCATGTGAGTGCAAAAACGCGTCGCACGATGCCCCGCTGCTGTCGTCAGTTTCTGTTGCCAAAAGATATTAAAAGTGTCTTACTTTTTTCCCGTATACTCTCAAGGGGGACGCGCATAGGACATTTTTTTGTCTTCTCTTGCTCTTGGGGAAGTTTATCATGCGCGATGCGTGGCAAAGAATGGCAACGATGTTGCTAGCAAAAGAAAATGAGGCAGAAGAGCCAGTGATGCTCTGAGAAATTAAAATGCCAAATGACACGCATACGCAGATGAGTTGATACATAGAGGTACCTAGTAGAGATTCTGTGAGCCACCACGCAGTGTGAAAAGTGGACAGAACGGGAGGATTCAGTTTCAATTTGTATTCTGACGAGAAATATACACACTTCCGACTTTACGATCGACCACTGAATGCCCCATCCGAGTTGCGAGAATAATATTCGCGCGAATTTCAATTTGATTTCCGATGTTGTAAAATATATCGCAGTATAGAATTTTCAGTGCGAAAGAAAGATTAATAGTCTATGGGCGCCAAGCAAAAACAACGCACACACAAAAAGAAGATTATTTTGAGAACTATTTTCGTTTAGGACACTTGACTTTCCCACAAGTCGCGCTTGCACTCGGATCAATTTAATGGGTGAATGTGGATTAGTTTAGTGTGAAAGAGAGATGTTTTAATCAATTGCACAATATTTTTTGTACGAGAGACTCTATCGTCAGTGATTTTTGCATCCTTGAGGGAGAGATCTGCCGTACAGTCAATTTTATGAATGTAGATCGTGGTGTTGGGTGGAAGTCGGGCAATGTGGCTCCTCTCTCCCCATCATTGTGTAATTGAGTAACACACAATTTAAGATGGGATTTTCAAGTGCCAAAATGTCATAGAAATCCCCATTAGTGCTTCATTCTTCACCCATCTGAGTATATAGTTTTGTGCCTGGCGTGAAAGAAGTGGAAGATTTTCTTCTTTTTTTCTCTGTGGGAAATGCCACTCACCCCGTCTCAGTCGCAGAAGATCAATGGAATTCCACCGAGTCCACGCTTTCACCTGCCCGTCGGATTGAGTGCGATAGGGGAGGCTCAGAGGCGATACAATGGGGGGGAGATCAGTGCCCCAAGGCGTATTGCCATCCGTCCGATGCAGCCTGTCAAGGCGATCGTGCCCAGCATCAATGGGGGCTTGGAGAATGGCACAAAGGCCACCTCACGTCCACCATTGCCACAGATCAGAGTGCCTAGAATTCTGTCTCCCACTCTTGGGCTTCCGGCTCCGGGAAAAGTGAGGGGAACGCCAGCGAAAAATGGCTTTCTGGAACCTAGTCCCAAGACCCTCAATCCCAACTATCGTCCCCTGGAGAATGGGATGGGTGTGAAAAAGCAGAGACCATTGGAGGCCACTCTCACCGTCCCCTTGACTCCATCGACATCTTGTGGAAGTCTCTCTAGAGACTCCTCCTGTGTCAGTCTCACTCTGTCACGATCACCAAGTCCTTGCTCAACCAGGAGTGGAGTGAGTTCGAGATCGAGCTATGGAGCAGACTCCTCCATTAGTCGTGCATCACCAAGACGAGTCTTCCCGCAGAGCTACTCTGGTGGTGGTGATAGGAGCCTGAATGAGCGCGAATTTAAGAATCTCGAGCAATCTCCTGTGGTGTTTGATGCCAATATGTCCTTTGTTCTCGGATGCACCAAGCAGAGTGTGAGACAGTCATTTCGGCCTTCACCAGCGCATACAGACTCTGCCACGGCATCGAATTACCTGAGCACACGTATAGAGGATTTCCTCAAGAGAACAGATCATGTTATGGAAGAGTGGGCAGCCCTGGGGAAAAAATCGTCATTTGACGACGACACGATCAGTCTGATTGAGCGACAGAGGGAGAGAAATCGAGATATGAATGGTGTGGGTCGCTCCAGGAGTGTTACCAATATCATGATCAAGGGATATCAACTCCTGAAATCGGATAAATTACCACCCACGAGCAGCAGATCTAATTCAGTGACCCGTGACTTCTCAGATTCGGACACTATCATCGATGATGGTGAGGTAAAGTGTCGTGGCCGCGGGGCAATTTTTTTTGTGGGTCCGGGGGAAGAGAATAACTGACCTCAATTTCACCTCGTGACCATGACCATAGAGAATAATCAGCAGTTAAATTCTTTGAGAGATTTTACCCAGAGAAATTCTATGTAATTGCAGACAATTTCTCAATTGTGGCTGACTGTTGGTCGTTCTGGGTCAAAATCCCACTGTGTTTTATTTTTACTCACATCATTTTCACTCTCTCTCTTTCTTTCGCATTCTTTCATTCTGGTGAAAATTCAAGAAGAGATAGATCACCACTGTCAATTTTTATTCCTCATCCGCCTACATATTGTTTTCACCCATGCATCCTTCCATCTCTCTCTCTCTGGGCAATTTCATGAAATGAGAATATGGTGTGCAGCTACGCGGAAATTTATGAAATATTTCACAAAATATTACCCTCCACTCAGCTGTGAGACGCGTGCGAGAGAATATAATCAGAGTGTTTTAGGAATGCTCTTTTGAGATTTATTGAAGTGTTTTTTTTTCTGTGAAAATCCGTTATCAATTACTAAATTACACGGACAGTTTAAATCTTCACCGCTCTGATTGTATTACACAAATTTTCTGTAGTTAATGTGAGAAGACAGTTATCAGAAATTAAAATGCAGAATTTTTATACATATTAGGTTTTTTCTTATTTGGCAAACTTTCATTTAGAAATTTTGATATATTGTTGCATAATGCATAAGAGAATTTCTTTCACGATAATATGAGTTTTTTTTTAGTGTTTAGGGAAATGCAAATAATTGAAAATTGTATATCTCGCATAAGAAAAGTGACTAAAGGGTGATTTTGCAAATACGGCAAATACAGTAATTTTCCATCAAGAGTTTCTCACTTTCATTTCACTAATTATCTTCTTTGCTTATGACGCTTTTAGTCATTCGGTTACTTGTTAAACCTTCGAGGGACGCGAGATTCTGGGAAACCTCGAATAATAAATTTGAACAACGATTCAGAAGACAATTCTCAATTAAAATTTAAATTTCTCACTGAAATTTTCATATTAGGTTCTGTCAATTTTCCATGCAATTCAATTCTTTACATTCGAGTTGTCTGCATTATCCATTGCGTAAGCCTTTCCAAATGATCAACTGAATTAATTATAACTGCGGCTTTAGATCTTGATGCAAATCAGTCCGGAAAGCTGGTGAAATGGAAAAGTGGGAGAAAGAGATTTGGTGGTCGCATTATAATAAATGATATCATTCTGGGGGGATATGATTGAAATGGTTCACCCATGTTATGTCATTATGGAAGGCTTCTGGGTGTATCTATGTGTGAATGTTTGTGTTTAAGAGTGGAAGATTTAAACTTGGATAAATGCCAGACTGTGTAAAATATTATGCTTTTATCACTGGTTTATGAGTCTCAATGTGATCATTATTACTATCACTGCAGCTGTCGGATATGACTGTGGATTTGGCTGAGGAGAGATCCACGGCCAATTTGGCCAGTGAACGCCTCGAGGCGGAAGCGGCGGAGAGGCTTAAATTGGAGAAGGAGCTCCAGGAGCAGCAAGGAAAAATTCGTACACTTCAGGAGTCATCGGAGAAGTTGGAGATGGAGTTGATTTGTGCCAAATCCGATCTCAATGGGTAAATTAAATCACTCTTAATAGAGATTATAATTTGATTTATGTGGTTTGATATATTGAAGTGGGGAGATGTTTGTAAATTTTTTTCTCTCTGATGAATATTTATTATGAAAAGAAAAAAAAAGATGATTTTTCCAGTCTAATTGATCCACACATGGCTGGAGGAAAGAGAGATGATCTTGTGCAGAAATTCCACAAACATTTCCCATCTCTCATTAGACTATAAACTTGTGAACTTTAATAATACCTTCACTATTGATTGATAGAATCTCGGAGGATGAGGATGGTGATAATGACGAAGGTGCTGGTGGTGTTTACAAGTTGAAGTATGAACGTGTTGCACGTGAACTTGAATTCACAAAGAGACGTCTTCAGACCCAGCACGAGCACGACTTGGAGCAATTAGTGGGCTTGAAGAAACAACTGGAAAAGAAAGTGAGTAATCAGAAGAAGAGAGCTTGCTCTTTTGCAAAGGAAGTGTTGTTATGTATTTGTTACTAACTATTAAATGGCTCTTTGCGATTATATTCTCAACATCTCAACCATTTCCAGTTGGCGGATGCATATGAGGAGGTGGAGGAGCAGCGACAAGTTGTTGGACAGTGGAAGCGAAAGGCACAGAAGATGACAAATGAGATGAATGACTTGCGAATGCTACTGGATGAACAGAATAGTCGCAATAATTTGCTGGAGAAGAGACAGAGGAAGTTCGACTCGGAGTGTCAGTCACTGCAGGAGGGTGCACGACAGGAGAAGCAGTCCAAGGATCGTCTAGCGCGCGAAAAGGATATTCTAATAGCGGAAAAATTCACGTTGGAGCAAAATTTGGCGGTGAGTTGTGTCTAACAAAAAAAACAACAGAGTTTCTCAAGAAGCCACATATTCAGCACTATCTTATCAGTTAGTTTAAACAATTATATGATATCTTCATGCAAGGGGGAGATATTATAGTCAAAATGGTGTACAGTACTTCCAGCAAGCTTTATGAAAGCTACTCAGGACTTTCTGAACGTCTTGTGCTTAAAATTAGGAATTCTTTTAATTATCTTCTTTACTATATTTCATTTTCTCATAAATCTTGAAGGGAATATGTGAAAGCTTTCAAAATTTAATCTAAAAAATATCTGATAAATGCTGAAAAGTTTCCCCAAACTGTGAAGTGTTGACTAAATCTTAACAAAATTTATTGTAGCTTGTAAAAATCATAGAGGAGCTTAAACGATACTTTAAATTTTCTTCAAAAAGCTCTTTAAATAATTCTAAAGCATAGAGTCCAAAATTCTCTCACGTACTCCCATTTATTTGTACACCTCTTCTTACCATAACATGCCCCACTTGACTCACACACTGTGCACACACGACAGTTGTCTGTAGTAAATCCAGGTGTTTAGTGTGTCTGAAGTGGTGTTGTAGTAAAGTAATTGTCCGGAAAATCTCTAATATTGTATTTTTTTTTGCTAAAAAATGCAGGACACACGCTTAGAATTAGAGTTGAAGGAGGAGAAATTGTCATCACTGCAGCGAGAACTGGAGGAGATGACTTTCGGTGGTGGAACTGAGGAGGAAGTGGCTCAGCTGAAGCGCTCAAAGCTCGAGTTGGAGCGTCGGAATAAGGAGCAAGAGGAGGAGCTTGATGAAATGGCAGGACAAGTTCAGGTATAAGAAAACTCATTATACTTTCTCATTTTATTGCCAGCGATAAGATCTTCCAATAACTAATTTATCTGTTGATCAGCTGTTGGAACAAGCTAAATTGCGATTGGAAATGACATTGGAGACGATGCGAAAGGAGGCGCGACGGGAGGCTCAACAGCGCGATGATGAGCTGGAGGAGGCGCGAGGGGCGTCATACAAGAAGATCAAGGCACTGGAGTGTCAGTTGGAGACTGAACATGAGGAGAGGACTCTTCTGTTGAGGGAGAAGCATGAGCTTGAGAGAAGATTAGCCGCCGCGGCGGAGCAAGATCGTGCTGATAGGGCGGCTGAGGAGTCGGCCATTCAGAAGTTGAAGAGGGATCTGAGGAAGTACAAGGCTCTGCTGAAGGATGCCCAGTCGCAGTTGGATCGCGCCAAGGCGGACTCCCCGGGGAAGGTGTTGATCAGACAGTTGAGGAATCAGATTGAGGATGCCGAGGCGGCAAGAACAATCGCCGTGAAGTCACGGCAAACGGCCGAGGCGGAGTTGTCGGATGTTCAGACGCTGCTTGAAGAGACCCAGCGGTTGAAGAGTGATGCTGAGGATAAGGCAAGTCAGGCGCATCGAGATCGGTCTGAGCTTCAGGCGCAAATTGAGGAGAATGAGGAGGAGATGGCGGAGCTCATGAAGAAGTACACGTCAACGGTGAAGCAACTCAATACGGAACAAATGGCTTCGTCGGAGTATGAAATCAAAATCAGTGAACTGGAGGCTGAGAAGAATTCACTCAAAGAGCAAATTGCCGAACTCACTGCCCGTGTAGAGAATGTTGAGAACATGAGTGATCCATCGGCCAGTGTTATCACGAAGAGACTCGAACTCAGGACAAAGGAGTTGGAGTCCAAGTTGGATCTGGAACAGGCGACAAAGGCAAGAGTGGAGGTTCAGTGTAATCGTCACAAGGAGGCACTGGAGAAGCTGCAACAGGAGATGAATCTGGTCAGGGCCAAGGAGTTGCAATCCCAGGAATCACTCAAGAAGACACAAAAGAATCTGAGGTGAGTAATATAATTTCGGGGTGATAATTCTTATCCATCATGTGGAGGTCTGTTTGGAGATTAGGGAGTGGTTTTTTCATGAGTTTTTAACTACTTCCTGGAATTTTGTGTTGCTCAAATTACTGAGATAACAGAGCTTCACTTCACGCAAGAATTTTGAGGAATTTCGAATGATCTCGGTTAGAAATTGATCTGGAAAAAAATCTTATACGTCAGTGAATGTTAGGGAGAAAGGAAAAACATTTATGTATCAAATATGATACAACGTAAATTAATGAACCTGTTTTCTAAATCACTTTTCTTTTCTTAATCAAACAAGAGACACTTTTAAACTACAAAATACAATCAGTCCGAAATATAATCGTGAAAATCAAAGGAAATTGACAACTTAAAAATGGAATTGCTTGAAAATGTTACAGGGAACTCAGGGAGGAGCTGCAAACGGTGGCCAATCGTGAGCAAGAGAGTATGATTAAGCGAAAGGATGTAGAGAAGCGACTTGAGGCTGCAGAATCTGAATGTACGAGCGCTAAGAATGACCTGCGATTGGCTCTGCTGAGGATTTCCGACTTACAGACGGCAATGGAGGAGGGAGATGAAGATCCAACAGACAGGTTTGTTGTTACATCCTCAAAAGATAATGGGATTTTATTGATTGATTTAATTTCTCTCTAGTGATCAAGACAGTGATAGCTCAGATGATTCTCTGAGTGATTTGGAGCAACGACTTAATCCAATTCGTCCTCGTCTCACCAGTCGTATTGCTGCCAAGGAGACGAACGGGGTGGCGGACGACGCGCTTGTTATCCGTGAAGGAAAATCAGACAACGGACCAAGGTAAGTTTATTTTTTCAATCTTTTTTTTTTTCATTGAATTTCTATCTGTCGATTTTCTAACATTTCCGTGAGATTTTATTTCCTCTGATTTTACTAACGCAAAATCAGTGTTAATTGAATGAGAAACAGTTTTTTCTTACTGTAGGATCTCTGTTGCCTTGTCACCTTCGTCTTCATCATCTCATGGAAATGGTGACACGTCGTATGCTTAGAGAAAGGAATAAAAATTAAATAATAAAAAAATGAAGAGAAGAAAAGAGGAAAATATGCGTAAAAAGTAGAAACTTTTTCTATTCGACATACATATTTTGGTAGAATATACTTAAATAAACAAAACCAAGTATATATAGAAGTAATATATAAAGTTTTATTGTAATTTTTTCACATTATATAAATTGAAAATTATTTATTAGACTTGTGTATCAATATTAGAGTCTTTCAATATATATCATCTCTTAATGCTTATGAACAAATTTTTTCTATTAGAGAGAATACGAATGAAAGAGGAGAAAAGTCTTATTATTATTCAAAATATTGAGTACTTGTTAATAATATTATTTAATTTTATGTAAATTTTATAAATATTGTATACTCTCGCCTATATTTAATACAAGACAAGAAAAAATCGTTTTATTTTCTCTTTTTGATATAAATTCTACATTTTCTTTTGACTTTTTCTATTTGTTTTACAAATATTTATTAGAGATGAGAAAGAGACAATTTAGTTTTGTTTGAGGACAAATTGCAAGAACTGATAAAAGTAGTGAGAGAGAAAACGTGTCAGAACAACGAAAATAATCCGGCTAAAAAAAAACATTAGGAAGAAGTAAAAAATAAAATAATAAATGTACAAATTATCGACGGAGCTCTTTTTCTTTAACGCTGCTGTATTGTTAAGAAAAATTGCAGCTCATGGAAAAGCAGAGCAAATTATAATATGAATAACCATCTGAGATAACAACACTACTAGTCCATTCGTTGTGTATTTTTTTGTGTAATAATTTGCTTCAGCACATTAAAAATCATTACCATTTTGTGTGACACGTTTAACAGGAAGAGAGAGAGAGTGAGCAAAAGTAATAGAAAAAAAAGAATTAATTGAAAATCATCATTCATATCAGAAGGAATAAGAAAGACGAGGAATGTGTTTGTTTACTGCGAAAAGGTAGAAATTGTTGAATTTCTCGTCTATTAGTTTTTGAAATAGTAGCACCAGTTTTTTAATTAATTGACGAGAAGTAATAATACGTTTTTTTGGCGTTTCAATGTGGAAAAGAAGAGATTGAATTGATATATGAAAGAGTGGAGGAAGAAGAAATACTTGTATAATCATTACTAGCTTAATATTGAAAAAAAATATACGGAAAAAACTCTTTATTATATGAATGGCAGAAAAAATAATCTAATATTGAATGTAGTTTAATTATTATACATGTTAAACAATTTCTCCCAAACATTTATTTCATCCCCTTTTTGCCACGTACATAATTTTTTTTTCTTTTACTTGAGAAGGAAAAATAAATCAAAATTAATAATGACAAAAAACCTGCTATTAATCACTGGCAAATTTTTTTTATTAATACACAATGAAGCTTGTTTCTGTTTGTTGTGACTCTTTTAGGCGCTAATTTTAAACATTAGGGATATTCACAGTGTTTGATCAAAGGTGCTGTCACACGGTAATAGTTTTTTCAACAAATTCTTTCAATTGAAGGTAAATAATCTCATTTTTCCGTGGGAATATTATTAAATTTCCACCGAAAATGAGTCTCTTCTCGATTTCTGAGAAGTATTCAAAAAGAATTTTCTGGAAAATACCGATAAAAAAGTTTAAAATATCGTTTAGGCGAATCTGGAGCTTTCAGTATTCAAAAGCTATTGTTCGGACTGAACGGCATTTTATGATCATTTATTTAGTTTTTTCCGTAAACGCTGAAATCTTCTGGAGAACGCGATTAAATAACTTTGAACATTACTGAAAGACACCTAAAGCATTTTCCGGAAAAAATCAATAAAAAAAAGCTGAAAATAGCCTTGAAGTCGAATCAGGAGCTTTTAAGTGATGGAAAAGCTTCTGATTCAACGGTTCAACTGAACAGCTTCTTATATTGGATTGTTTCCGAAATTTCTTAAATTATCTTTAAAGAATTTTTCAGCACAGAAATTCCAATAAAAGAGTAGAAAACGCCGTACTGTTGCAATATGAGCTTTTTCAGTACTTGAAAGCTTTTCCGATTCCGAAAAATTCTTTTTTAAAGCTCCTAAAACTGTAGAAAAGACAGTTTTCAGGTGAAAATCCAATGATTTTCCCTCTGGAAAATAAATAAAAGAACCTTCCCTGATCAAAACTATCTGCCGTGTGACGACTGCTTAAGGCTTTTAACCTTTAACTCGCCCAAAAAGGACACAGTGAATACACCTAATAGTGTGGTTCGTTGCTCTTTGCATAATTCATCTTTTCTCTCTCTTTTTTGGTTGGATG
>CAKKOB020001414.1:0-22683 GCA_918844115.2 Phlebotomus perniciosus | reverse complement strand
GCTTTAAAATGCTTCATAGGGGGTTACATGGGTCTCTCAGGCGGTAAACAGCCATCTTTTCTTAATAATAATTTATTGTGTAGAAAATATTTTAAGAAATCCAACTTTTGTCATATGAAAGAGTAACAATTGAACAAAATTTAAAAAAAAATTCTTTGAAAAATTTTGAAAATTGGCTCGTTGGTAACCGATTTTCGGAAGCATCTCAAAAATAATTGCCTTTGCGGTAGTCAAGATAAAATTTGGTAGGCTTATCCGATATCGAAAACCAAAATATATTCTGTTAGTGGATGAGTTAAACTTGTACTTGAACAAAGGATTTTTGAAAAAACAAAATTTGGGTTTTTGGCAAAGGTTTCTGTAAAAAATTCAAATTTTACCCAATTTTTTACACGTTTTATTTAGTAAAAAGAGTTCTAATTGAAGAAAGCCAAAATCCTTCGTTCAAGGACAAGTTTAACTCATCCACTAACAGAATATATTTTGGTTTTCGATATCGGATAAGCCTACCAAAAGTTATTTTGACTACCGCAAAGGCAATTTTTTTTTTGAGAGCCTTCCGAATATCGGTTACCAACGGGCCAATTTTGAAAATTTTTCAAAGAATTTTTTTTTAAATTTTGTTCAATTGTTACTCTTTCATATGACAAAAGTTGGAATTCTCAAAATATTTTCTGCACAATGAGTTATTATTAAGAAAAGAAAGGCTGCTTTACCGCCTGAGAGACCCATGTAACCCCTTAAGGTAAACGCAGTATGCGACCATGTTGCTGCTATCGACCGGTCCATACATTTCTTAGCGAAATGTATGGACCGGTCGATAGCAGCAACATGGTCGAACCATACTGCGTTTACTAATAGTTAATTTCATGAATTGAACAAGAATTTAGCAATCAACGACAACAAAACAGGGAGCCAATGGTTTTATAAATCTATCGTTGCTCAAGTTTTAGGTACCCCAAATTAAGAAATACAACAAAAGATATTAAAAATGAGCTTTCGCAAGAACAAACACGGCTAATCACTTGATCAAAATGGCGTCGATTTTGATAGGGTTGCCAAATTTGAAGTATTGCATTGGTACGCCGTTTCTGCGCTGGTCTTAACAAAAAAGACCTTCAAAAAACATAATTTGTTCATTTTATTCCTCATTTTTTATTGCACTCGTTGGAACATTCGTACATTTTATTCAGCCTTTTGATGTCGATTTTACTCATTCCCTTCCTCTGACCTATCCTCGCTTTAGGATCATGAGGCACAATCGTGTTATTCTGGAAGTTTGTCGTAAAAGCTTTCCTGCTGTAGTGCATGACACTTCCATAATCGTATTCTTCACCGAAATGAGACACTTGTCTGTTGCTGTACTTAATGAAGTTGCTTTTCTTTTTCCGACGTATGTTTTTCCACACAATTGTCACATATTTATCCCTATCATGTGAATTATGCATGTGGTAGAAGCCAAGACTGTGAAGGAATTCATGAATTATCACACCATGACGAAAACAACCGACAGGTTGATTTTTATCTAATGTTTGTAAATTCACTATTTGGTATTTACGATTATAGCCCACAACTGAGTGACATCCTCTAAACCTGGTCTGGAAAGAGTATTACAGATAAACTTTTGGTCCTTCGAGTAATAAACATATTTCTTACAATAACATCAACGAAATGCTTATGATGGCTAGTTTTCTCGACAAATTTCAAGCAGGACACTCTCTCGATGTTCTCCATTGCCTTCTTAATGAACCCTACCTGACGTTTAGAAAACTTTTTACTCAATTTGTATACGACTGTTGCATTCGGCCAATGGTGTCTCTTATCGGGCAATCCATTGTATGACTGAATGTTCCTCAATTGCGCTTTCGTAATTATCATGTCTCCTTCGAAGTAAGGACCTTCTTCGGGATTTTTATACCTCCGTCTAGAATATCGTCGCGCTGTGATACCCACGAACCCCAAAAGCGCACAAAAAATTAAAACCTTTCCAACGATCATCTTTAAGATGTTGAATATACTTTTCAGTTAACAATAGAGAAGCTTCTATTTATATAATAGCGATAATACCTAATTCAGAATCGTTTTTAATTAAGGGGAAACATTGATTCGTCAAGCAGACAAGCTAATGGCTTTAAAAAAAATAGTTCGGTGAGTCTAGCGCTTCTATAGTTAATTTTCTGAATTAAACGATAATGTAGCAATCAAGGGCAACATCCCAGAAAATCAAAGAATTTATAAATTCATCATTGCTCAAGTTTTGGGTAGCCGAAATCAAGAAATACAACAAAAATTTTTAAGAATGACCTTTTGCAAGAACAGACATGGCTGATCAGTGATCACCGATCAAAATGGCATCGATTTTGATAGGGTTGCTAAATTTCAAGCACTAGTGTGCCATTTCTGCGTTATAATGGTCTTACCTAGACTACTAAATATTCAAACAACACAAACAACATAATTTCTTCATTTTATTCATCATTTCTTATTGCAATCGTCGGAACGGTCGGAACATTCATACATTTTATTGAGCCTTTTGATGTCACTTTTACTCATTCCCTTCCTCTGACCTATCCTCGCCTTAGGATCATGAGGAATAATTGTGTCCTTGTGTCTTCTCTTCGTGAAAGCTTTCCTGCTGTAGTGCATGACACTTCCATAATCGTATTCTTCACCGAAATGAGTCACATGTTTGTTGCTGTACTTAATGAAATTGTTTTTCTTTCTCCGCCGTACGTTTTTCCAGACAATTGTTACATATTTATCCCTATCATGCGCACTTTGCATGTGGAAGAAGCCAAGACAGTGAAGTAATTCATGAACTATCACACCATGGCGAAAACAACCAATAGGCTTATTATTATCAAATGCTTCTCGATGCAAATTCAGTATTTGGTATTTACGGTTATAGCCCACAACCGAGTGACATCCTTTAAACCTGGACTGGAAAGAGGATTTAGAGATAAACTTTTGGTCCTTCGAGCAGTAAAGATATTTCTTACAGTTACATCAACGAAATGTTTATGATGGCTGGTTTTCTCGACAAATTTCACACAGGACACTCTCTCAATGTCTTCCATCGCTTTCTTAATGTACCATACCTGATGTTTATTGAACTTTGAACTCAATTTGTATACGACTGTTGCATTCGGCCAACGGTGTCTCTTATCGAGCAATCCGTTGTGTGATTTAATGTTTTTTAATTGAGCTTTCGTAATTATCATGTCTCCTTCAAAATAACTATTTTCTTCGGGATTTTTACGTCTCCGTCTAGGATGTCGTCGCGCTGTGATAACCACAACCCCCAATAATGCAGAAATAATTAAAATTTTTCCCACGATCATTTTAAAGTTGCTGAATACAATTTCTAGTTACCAACTCGATTCCTAATAAACAACACAAAAGCTTTTATATACACCGCTAGCGTTTCTTATTAGACGAAACATCGTTTCGTTGCGCCGATTAGCTAATCGATAAATGAAAGACTTATGGGAATTCAATTGAATTTTAATATCTTTTCTCACATTCGTACATTTTATTGAGTCTCTCAATATCGCCACTGCTGAGTCTCACTCTCTGGCCAATTTCTGCCAAAGGATCATGAGGTATAATTGTATCAAGATCGTCTATTGAGAAAGCAGTTCTGGGATAATGCATAACGCTTTCGTAATCGTATTTAACGCCAAAATGCGTTATCACAGAGTCGTTGTACTTCTGAAAATTCCTCATGTGCTGTGGTTGGATGTTGTCCCAAACAATTGTTACATAGTCATCCCTATCCGAAGCACTTTGCATGTGAAAGAAGCCAAGAGCATGAAGGAATTCATGGACTATCGTGCCGTTACGGAAACATCCCAGTCCGGGTTGATTCGGTGCCAGATTCAGTCTTTGTTCGCCCCCTTGATAGCCCACAGATGAGGAGCAACCAGATGGATCAGCCTAGAATGGAATATTTAAGGTCAATGCTCAACGCTTACCAAGCATAAAAGAAAGCTTACGTGAACGGAAACAAAATCAGTGTGGGAAGAGTTTTTCGTGACAAATCTCAAGCAAGATACTTCCTCAATCATGCATAGAGATTGTTGGATGTACTGTACTTGCTCCTCATTGAAAGTCTCGCTTAATTGATAGGGAACGACCTTGTTAGGCCAGCGGTACTTCAGATTGATTAAGCCAGTTCGAAGACGGAGGTCTAAAAATTGCTTGGAAGAGAGAATCATGTCGCCCTCAAAGTTTCCACTTCTCTCCTCAGCATTGTCATTCACAGTTGAAGCCCAATTCCCTAGAAGGCAAAATAGGGTAGAAAAAGATCTAAAATTTGCAAAAGCTTAAAAATTTTAAAAGGTTTTGAAAGTTTTCATAAGAGGATTTAAACAAAAATTAACCGGTCATAAATTACTCAAAAAATCTTTCGACCTTTTTTTGAAAAGTTCCAAAATATTAATAAAAGCTCATAATTTCACTCTATAATTTAAATGTAGATTCTTATTTATTTCAAAAGAAATAAAAGCTCATGAAATTGTTTGAAAGCTTTAAGAAATTTTTGAAAAGCTCTGGAATTTGTACATCATTTATAAAAGCTCAGATTCTGTACTAAAAATTAAAAAAAAACCTTAGGTATAAATTAGAAAAATTTTCCAAAAGCTCTTAAAAATTCAAACTCCGATATATAATCAAAAAATAAGTTTATCCAATAGGTAGCTATAATGCTCAAAACTTTATCTTAAACCTCATACAAATTCATTTTCCCTTTCCTATACATTTCTCTGGAAATCCCCTCTAAATACTCATAACTAATTAAATTAAATTGACTGTTTATTATGCGATCAGCATAAAATGCATAAAATGGATATGACTGTTTACGCCGTTTACGCTAAGCACTTTTTCTGAGACACGCTTAAATTTAAATCAAGATAAAATTTCCATGAATTGGCATTCTTCTCAACACAATTTGGCGCTTCTTTTCACGCGGAAGATTCAACAAATTAACGCGTAAAGTTCAGCCAAAAAGTGCTGAGAATTTTGAAATAAAAAATCGGTTAAATCTCTTATTATGTACATAGGTAGGTTAGGTAGGTACTTACATTTTTGATGGAGCGGAAATAATGGCTTGGCAATAGCCACCGAAAGGCACAAAACAACAATTTGAACACCCAACATGATCACTGAAAGCACCACAAATGACTCTGGCGGACAAATATTCGCGCCTTTTATAGTGTAGCGGGTTTTCTTCTAAAATGTTCTCTCAACGCCTTGAGAAGTAACACGTTTCACTACCTGGAGTGCCACTTGCGGACCTTATCAGTGGCTCCGGGAGTGGAATACCAAATAGAATTGAGGAGGCGGAAATAAGGGGCCTTCAACACGAGGAAATCTATTTGTCCTCGATTTCTTTAGGAACAAGAAAATATTTGCATATTTTTTGAATGCTGAAATTCTGCCTAAATTTAAGGGAAAATTTCATATAAAATACCTAGGTTACTAAATAGATTTTTCAAAGCTTTAAAATTTAAAACTTATAGAGTTTGTCTAAAAGTTTTAGAATTTTTTCATACCTCAATAAACCTTTGAAAAACTCTATTAAATTGAAAGAAAAAAATTCATAATATTTTCTAGAAAATATTAAAATTTGTAAATGTTCAAAATTTTAGCTTCAGCTTTCAAATTTATTAAACCTCAAACAAAATTCAAAAACTTATTAAATAGTAGGTAGTAAACCTTAAGACTTTTCTTTATAAGGTTCTAAATTTCCTGGAAAAGTTCAAAAACTTTTGCAGCAGTTTGACAAATTTGAAAAAGCTCAGACGTTTCGCTGAAGATTTAAGAAACTAAAGCTTTTTCAAAGGTTTTTCTGAAGCTATTTATCATTTTTTTTAACACAAAATAATTAACCTGTTTGAGATTGCTTCTATAGCACAAGAGTATAGTCTCAAAAGCTTCTCAAATTTTGAAAAAAAAAATATAAATTCAAAAGCTCTAAATTTATAAAAAAAAGTTAATTTTATAGAAATTAAGAAGAAAAACAAAAGGGATTATCAAAAGCATTAAACAAAGCTTTATCCTAAAAGGAAAGATTATATTCGCAAATTGTCTCAAATATATTCACTTTATTCTCCCTTTTATTTATCTTAAATTAATCTAGTAAAAATTCATTTTGATAGGAAAAATGCTAAATTCGTGACTGAATGAATTTGGTATTGGAAAAAATGAGAGAAATCGTGTTACTTGGTAATCAGAAGGTCCAATCGGTGGTTGTCGACAGATCCACTGAATCACAATGTCCGGCGAGACTCAGCTGAGTCAGATTCTCCGTTTCACCCTCGAACTCCTCTCTCATTCTCGGCTTCCCTCTGACGGGGAAGAATTTGGTGATTGTGCTGTCCTGACTCTCCTTCCATGGCTCTACTGTTCTTTTCAGCCACTTCTCCGGCACCCGATCGGCTTTCACACCTTCAGCATTCACCGTGGGAATCACTTGGTGAGGCATCAGAAACCGCACGAATCGCCTCAATTCCACATAACTCGAGTGTTCGCTGTAAGTGATGCCAACGAGAGAGATTTTTCCCTGATGACGTGGCCTGGAGTTGATTTCCCAGCCGCTGGGACGCAAAGCCAACGCATGAGTGAATTCCCTCTCGAATTGCGACAAATACTTCACAACATAATCATAATTCAGTTGTCCAAGGGGTAAAACATGCAGTTGAGCCTCTCGTGGATCCTCACTCAAGAGCTCCAGGAGTTCAGAATCTCCAATGCACTCAACAGCTTTCCGTCGCTGCGGCTCAAGCCACACCCGGAATCCGAATCTCGTGGCGAGAGCATGCCAAACCTTCTCCTTGCCCACCACATAAGTTCCCACAATCACTAAACACTTCTCCCCAATGTTTTTCGTCATGAACTTCTGAGTCTCCTCAATGGCCACCTGAATGCTCTCATCTTGACTGGGAAGACGTGTCTGGGAGGATAAGTAAGTTGTGTCCAGATAAACTGTATCGATAGAGTTATTCCAGAAAATCGGATGCATCTCCATCAAGTAGGAAGCCCGAAAATCTCCGGTGTGCAGAATTGTCTTCCCATCAGGCAGTTTGAAGAAGAACATGGCAGCTCCTGGACAACTGAAATAACATGTTAAATTATATTTTTGGTGCTAGAATAATAAAACCTCTGGAATCTTCATTCAAGACTCAAAAATTTACTGAAATTTGAAAAAAGGTGTGTTTTAGGTAAATAATAGGCATTTACTAAATGAATATCCGCTAATAATAGCAGAAATTGATAGGTTCAAAAGTTTTAATTAGATTCAACAAAATGAACTTGTGTTGAATCAACCAAGTCTTGGTAGATCAAATAAAGAATTTAAATCATTGATACTCACTGATTTGCATTGATCGCAGTCACTTCCACTCCCTCCACCATGATTGGAATGTTGAAAGACATCTTCTTGAGGAACTTCTCCTCCACTCCCACAAAGCCCTTCACGAGCTCCGCCGTGACGGATGTGAGATAAATCGGTCGATTGAAGCTCTTCTTCAGTCCCACATAGTGATCAGAATGAAAGTGAGTGAGGAAGTAGTTCGTAACATTCTCAATCACTCCATAGCGAAAGGCATCAACTGCAAAAGTCGTTCCCTTGACAATTTTAAAGGGTGGACAGACAACTTTTCTTCCTTTCCGAGACTTTTGCTCAGTTTCCGGTGAAATTTCCTCTTCCAGAGGTTTTTCAATCTTCACATCCAACCCCGGATCAACATTCTCTTCTCCCGGTTCCGTCAAACTAATCGCTGAATCTTTGCTCGTGGATGCGTGAGATGGTATCTTCTTGTGACTGTCCGGATTCACTTCGACATCCAATTCCTCCTTCTTAACCGTTTGCTCCAGCAACTCCATTAAATTCACCTCATCATCGATGCTACAACCCTTTCTGGGACGCACAACCAGTTGATCTTTCTTCACTGTGTAGCTGAAGAGCTGCCGATGTCCCCCTGTCGCCTCCAGGAGGCTAGACAGGAAGTTATCCACGTCGATGTCGCCGGCAATCATCACGGGGAACAGAGACTCCTTAAATGTATCATAGTAAGACCTAAAAGTAGATCCACGATGGACAGAAAAGTAATTCTGAATCCTCTTCTGTCTATCAGTAAGATTTCTTTTTCCGAACATCTTCAAATTTGTACTTCTGCCCAATTTCCGGCGGATAAAGATATTTGTCACCGGATTTCGCGCTCTTGTAGAGGAAAACTGTCTCAGAGGAGCATTTTCCTCCTTCTTCATCTCCTTGGACTTTCTCTTCTTGTCCTTGGGCGGATCCACTCGAACATTTTGGATGTTTTTCCTGACAGTCGCTTCCCATTCCACTTGTGTCACTGGGTTGTAGTAATCTTCGATTCTGTAGCATTGAGAAGCAACTTCTTCCATCTTCTTCTGCTTCCTGGACACTGATTTGGACTGTGTGGATGAAATGGATTCCTCCTCCAGCTTCATAGATACATTCTTCTTTCTCTTCCGGCGTCTCACACTCGATGGCACAATATCCTGCGTCGCAGGTTCACTGTCCGACGATAACACTATCACATCATCTTCTTGAGACTCTTTGGACTTCATTGTGCCCTTCTGGAGGGTGGCTAAAGCCCTAACACGAATTCCTGCCAGAAAAAAAGGTTATTCGACTAATGTTTACAAATCAATGTTGAAAACGTTGAAAACTTCTCACCTTTCACTTCGCTTTGGGTATTCATCTTTCTCAGGGGGAGTCAGCAAAATCTCAAGACATTAATACACGACAAAATAAGGTTAAATACAATATTCCAGCGAAATATCTTCGTCCGGAAAATGAGGAAAATTGGAGGGAACAGCCGGTGTTGTGATTGTGAAATTCTTTGCTATTTGTTTTAGTACAAAAAACCCAGTTGGACTGACAACAAGTACTAAAAATGTATTAATTTAGCGACCCAGTAACAATTTCATAAGTTACACATTTTATCACCTAACGCGTGACAAGTATGTCATCATTGCTTTTAACTTTTATAATTATTCGAATTATTCTTAGTAAATCTCTGAGATTATCAGAGAATATATTGTATTTTTCTCAATTTAGATTTTTTCTGTTTTTCTTTGTATAAAAGAAAGCATATCAGTCGTACCTATAATTGAAAAAAATAATTTCACGATGACATAACCTTATAAAGTAGGCACTTCCAAGACAATTTTGTTTTAACATTAATGCCACAAACTAATTTGCAAAAATACAACTAAAATTAAAAAAAACTGCACTCTGTTTAATGCCTTGTTGAAATAAAACCCAAAATTAAAATCTTTAAAATGTAAGTTTCTGGTTTATTTCCCACAAAAAAATTGGTATACAGCCGATCATGGAGACTCTATTATTATAATATCAAATGAGCGAATGATAATTAATGGTATAGTTTGCCTTAAAAATTTTCAGCCTATGCAATTTGGGGATCATCGGCTCTTATTGTGATAATTCCCTGTGTCTCCTGATATCCATAGCGGCGTCTCATGTAGAAGGCGCGGCCGGATGACCAGCATTGCATCACAAACACATTGTTGTACAGACACATGCCGAAGAGTAGGCCTCCAAAGCCGAGAATCTGTAAAATAGGGGCAGCTATTAAGTGCTCTTGCCGACGTCGCCACAACCCGGATTTACCTGAAGTGCATGGAATTTTTGCCAACCGACAGCTAGAGCCACGAGCCAAATCACCATTGTACGAACAGAGTCCAGAACCATTCTGGTAGTGGCTGAAATCTCCTTCGTCACGCTAATTCCGGCGAAATTGAAGAATGCAATGGAGACAATAGTACCAGTGAGGGCGAAAACCAGTTGCCAGTTGTTACGAATCTGCACCAATGCGTCGACAAAGTCCTCAAGAGTGCCACGAGCGTTGTGATTGAATGGCGGACCGACGTGAATGAAGTAAAACGGAATGAGAAGAGTGCCGAGAACAGAAAAACCGAAAAATCCTTCCCATCCAACTGCCTGGAGAGCCGGAATGTCCAATCCAGCTACATATCGCTCCTCATAAACCATCTGGACGGAAGTGATGACCTGAGCGAGAATAATCAACAGATCACCGGTGATGACGTTGTTCCTTGAGTGGTCGATTCCTCCGTCATTGGCCAAGAAGTCTGACACGCCCACAATGGCGAGACCAATAATTACAAAGATGATTCCAGTCCACTCTCGACCTTTAAGCACCCGATTGAGGAAGGCAACACTGAGAATACCCACAAAGATGATCACAGAACCCCTGAACATCTGAAAGCTGGACGCGTATGTGAGATTAAGACCGATGTACATGATAGATGTGCCGATCATGTCACACATCGCTGGGACAAAAAGAATGAACGGATTGAAGTCCCGACAGCCTTTGGTGAGCTCGTGGGTGTCTTCAGAGCCATCCTGTAAGGTTAAGAGTTTCTGATATTCCAGTTCCGAACATTACTACTACAGCATTGGATTTCTTAAGCCCCGCCCATATCACTTTGTGTTCTGCTCAATGAACAATAAATAATCTAATCTAATCTATATTAAGAGATGAGAAATGTGTATTTTCGAGCGAGATAGCAGTTATGGAGATTAATAAACTGAAAATAGTTTTATTTTAAGCAGTCCTTCTAATATCGGAATATTATAAACCACGCCCTTAGAAGACAATACCACGCCTTCCAGAAATTTTTCTAATTAATGTACGCCTGTTATTAAGTACTGATAAAATTGATTATAAAAAAAATTAAATTTGATTTAAATTAAATCATAAAATTCAATTTGTTGCCCATTTGCCTTGCCTCAAAATTATTGGAATAAATATTTTCCCCACCCTATAACTCTCTAATAATGTCCCAGTGGGCGTGGCATATTGTTCTTAAGAGGGTGGAGCTTAGCTAAAATATTGGATAAGGAAAATTCTTTTCAAGTAAAAGTAGTTTAATTTATTGGAGGTGGGCTAAAAGTGGGTTATAAGCTCTCTCAGGAAATCCAAACGGTATTTAAAACACCTCAAGTCTCTCTATCTAAAGTAAAATATAAGACTTCCGGAAAAATTTTAGAACTCACCCTTCGACGCCGCAAATTGTGATAGATCATCTTGAAGGCCAACAGGCACAGCATTTCGCCCATAAACATAGCACAAGCCTGAACAAAGGGATGCGAGAAGGTCCTCATATTTCCATCTGAGCCCTCTGACTCCAGATTATCTGCCCATCTGAGTCATAGGCGGAAGAAAGGAAAGAACAATGAGTTCTGGGGGAGGCTTTTCCGGGAATTACTGCATTGATGGGCTACTTACTTCGTGCTGAGGGTGTTTATGGAGCCCGTGGCCACCATTGTGACGGCCAGAATCAGTTGATACCGTGACCAGGCCATTGCGAGGAAAAATCAGACTTTTCACAGTGAAAAACAAAGAAAAACTAGAGATCAAAGTGGCTTGTTTGCCTTGTTTACGCAGGGAACAGCTTATCAGCTGTTCTTTAGTACATTTTAGTACTCTCTGTTTTTGTATAACAGCGTGAGCAAAGGTGGACAAGGAATTTTCAGTGTTTCTACAGGAAATATCCATTTCCTTTGCAGTCCTTTAATCCTCAGATAAAATTCCAGAGAAATGGTGAGTAAAATCTCGTGAAAAAAACAAGGAATCCCCTTGCAACCTTGTAAAACATTGTTTCCAGGGAAGACGCAGGAGATTCATTGAGAAAAACAACTCCGTGACCTTTCACGTGGTGAATCGCAGTCAACAGGACCCCCTGATAGCAGACGAGAGCGCTCCACAACATGTTCTGGTGGAGGCGACGCCCGCTAACAAGGATAAAGTAAGTTCCGGGAAAAAGTGAGGTTATGTATTTATTTCACGTGCTTCTTTCGTTTTTTAGCGCAAGGAGGAGCAAACAAAGTTTGGAATCTACTTCGATGATGACTACGACTACCTGCAACACCTCCGATCCCGCTCTGAGGTGGTTTGGGAGTGCGTTGAGGTAAGAAATCTTCACTTCTTGTCCTTCCTGTCATAGTACCTGGCCAGGTTGCATTTATCATAGAGCGGATGTCTCTGAGTGACGCACTTGAAGTAGATCAGTTCCCCAATGAGTGCTAGGGTGGCGAGGAAATACCCCAAGGCGAGAGCCACGAAAGCTGCTGTCATTTTCTTGAGATTCACAATCGCCCCCTCCGGCGGAGGCTCCACACTGAATGCAAACTCCTCAATTGTGTCACTGAGCCACTTCTTCACCAATCCCATCTCAGTCACTCGTCTCACATACTCATCCGTCGTCCTCTTTAGGGGGGAGTTCTTTTGCATTCCCACGGCTATGGGCATGTGTATGACGCACTCCTTCATGATGTGCAGTATCTGCTGGTCAGTTTCTTGATTGCGTCCCGAACGCAATTTGCGCAGGATGTGTTCATTCTCATAGAAAGCATATTGGCCCTTGGCCACTTTCTCCACCGCCTCATCGGCACTGCTGACGTCCTCCAATCTCTCTCCGATGGTCTGACTTGTCTCATCCAGGGAGGTGAGGAAGAATTTCTTGGTTTCCGTTCCCCAGGCTCCACAGCTCAGTTTACTCCTAGCCAATTGATCCATTGTATCGATTGTGAGTCTAGCCACTGGATTGGCCAGAATGGCCGTCATGCTGGCTCGGTAAGCCACAACCAGGAGGATACAGTAGATGTAGTACCAGCCGGTGAGGAGTCTTATCGCCCAGGCTCTAGGGAGCTTCGGCAGAGACACCAGCAACAGCATGCTGTAGGTGTAGAGGATGCAATTGGAAAAGTCATCAAAAATGTCCTTTCTGCGTTTCTCAGTTTTCGGTTGAATAAGTTTTGCCTTTGCATTCGTCCTATAGGGTGATAATTACAGATTAGGTAAAGAGGTTTGGGCATAGGGATAATGCTATACTACTATGAACACTTTGTCCAAACATTGGAACCTAATAGCTCGTCTCAGTATACAGCTAGGAACCTAAGTAAAGTTACCTCTGGAAGGTATAAGGACGAGCTTATCTTACTAAAGCTTTAGATAAATCCGTACTATACCTACCTAAGATCTAAATTATTTAAAATATTTAAAGTCTTTTAATCTCTTTGAAGCAGGGATAATTTCTTTGAAACAGGGAATTAAAAACTTTTTGCCGAACTAATAGGAGAACTTACCCCTTTTCATTTGTCCAGAAGATGAGATTCCTGATGCGGAAGTGTTTCTTACCACCTGCCGGTGTCATCTTGGTGTGAATGTAGATGTAGAAGGTTGATAGAAGAAAGAAGATAACACCCACAGCCAGCAAGGAGACACAAACACCAATCCACATATGTGGACTAAAGGGTAGGATTAGGGTCTTCCAGGAGTTGTCCGATAAGATTTCAGGTGTTAAGAATGTGAGACATTCGGTGTCATAGGGAATACTGAGATCCATTAGAGCCAAATTATATCTGGTATAGTGGAAGTCTCCGAGAGCAAAGTCCGATCGACCTGATGCAATCTCCCCCATAAGACCACTTAGACTCCCATTGAGTTGAAATCTTCCCCACTTTTCTGTTTCTGGATGGGGTGACTGATATATTTCCAGGCGAAAATTGAGGGCCTTTGACAGAGCTTTCACCATTTCCACTTCCACTCCGGTGAAAATGGATCCAGCATTTGACTGGTTTAAATTCTCCTGATGCACAGAGACAGCGGGAACGTGATCAAGGACAGCAGCCTTAAGGACTTGTCCCTCAAGATTTCTCGTCTTGTCCTCAAATAGCTTCATTCGGCGTCGAAATCTTCCATCCTGCCAATAGTCAACTTTCTTCGGTACAAAGATTTCCTTAAGCGGTGGTGGAAAGAGGACAGTTGTGAGTTCAAACCAGGGATTTGTAGAGTTGCTGGGATTGTACCGTTTTGTGGGATTTAGTTCACGCACAAAAATTACATTTACAATCTTCTTCCAAATGTTGACCATCTTTCTGGTGTAGAGACGATAGTCGTGCAGGAGGAGGAATTTTGCTTGGCTGTTCAACAGTCGATGTTTGTCTCCGAAGCGTAGAAATCTCGTCATCTGAATCCCATTGGCCAGGTAGATAACATAAACACCACAATTGGCCTTTCTAATCTCCTGCAACATCTTGACGGTGTTGTAATTTGGTGATAGTAGATCCTCAGAGTCACTCACAAGCACTAAATAGGTGGGATACCCTTCTACGCCTGTTTCGAAGAGTTTCTCCCGTAAAAGTCCGTAATACTGACTGTCCGTGATGATGGCGAAACATATTCCAGGATCAAGTTTTGAAATAATACTTGTTGTTAAGGTATCCAAATCGCGATGGAGATTAAATTCTTCCAGGAATTCCTCGGGAAGAGGTTGAGAAATTTTGGGTGTAGTGAATAGGATCACGAGGATGAAGCCCTTCATCATTGGTGATTTACTAGTGTTTGAATGAGGAGCTGTATTTATAGGGAGGTTTTATAAAAAGTAAGGGATTTCATCAGGAATCATGCATATTTGATTTCCTAGTTGTCGTCATCTTAGAGTTGAGGTATTTTTAGATGTATGAAGATTAACTTTTTTTTTCGAAGACAGAAGAAGTAGAGAGGATACTCAATTAGGTTCCCTAAAGAAAAGATGAAAATTTTTCTATTGGGTTCGTAGTTTTAAGTATAAAGTGGTATAAGGAAGGTATGACCAGTATGACCTTAAACAATTGGGATCTTTTACTAAAGTTCCTGAATTCTGAAGTTCTGCCAGGACCGTTTCCACTTCCCCGATGTTTTAGGAATCGTTTCGTTTATGATTGTCCAGGGTTTCAAGTCTACCTTTGTAATTTTCCATGTTAGCTTCATCCTAGATAATTGCATGATGGCGTCTTATTCAGCCGCCATTTTGAAAGATGCTCACAATTTATAAAAATTAAAGTCAATAAAACTTGATGCAGCTTCAAATATTTTCTTCCAGGCAAATTTCGAAGCTTGATCACATGACTTTACTTCCTTTATCACTGATTCATTGATACATTTATTCTTAAAAAAATGAACTAGGATTTTTCTATCATATTTAAGTTGGTTTTAAGAGCTCAAAAAGCTACCCATATTGAATTTCAATTGAGAATCCGTTTAACTATAATCTCTTCAACTCTACAATTGACCTTTTTGCATGCAAAATCATCCGCATGAATGATTAATATTTCACCCCGATTTGTAGGATTCAAAACCCATTGAGTGCGCTAAAGGGGAGAAATTGAAACTGCCAAGTTCGGTGTTTGCATCAACGGTGGAAGAGGAAGAGGGTTTGCTCCACAAAGCTGCTCCAGTTTTCGGTCCTCAACCTCATCTTGATCCAGATATTGTCGCCGCTCTCGATGATGACTTTGACTTTGAGGATCCAAACAATGAGTTGGAGGATGACTTTATGGATATGGCTCTAGCGGAGGGTAGTGAAGAGGAGGAGGACGAATATGAGGATTACGAGGAAGAGGAGGACGATGATTTCGATGAGAATGTGTCAGATATCGGAGAGTTGAAGAATTTTAAGAATAGGAGATACAATGATGTTGAGACAAAGTCTCGTTTCACAGAATACTCCATTTCGAGTAGTGTTATGAGAAGGAATGAGCAACTCACTCTCCTTGATGATCGTTTTGAGAAGTTCATGGAGAATTATGATGAATCAGAAATTGGAGCGTTGGATTGTGAGGATCTCGAGGAGGGAGATTTTAACTATACCGAAGATATGCTGGTTCAATTGGCCACGAAGGGGAAGTACGATAAATATGAGGAGTATGATAAGACGTGGGACAAGGAGCGTCTCAGGAGGATACAGGAGGAGTCTTCGGAGGAGGAAATGGTGGAAATTGAGGTAGAGGACGATGAGAAGCCAAGTGTTGACTGCGAAAGCGTTCTCACCGTCACTTCGGGCAGAACATACAAGCCACGATTGATTGAGAGCGCGAGGAGGAGCAAAAAGATCGAGATCGGTAGTCAGGGGATACCCAAGAATGTCCTGGATGGCGAGAAGACACTCACAATGGACAAAGTTAATAAGTTGAACAGCGCAAATCTCAAGTAAGTTTTTTGTAGGAAAATATTAGTGGAACTCCCATATCCGATTCTATAATAGTTGTCCGACTTTGATCATTCGGTAGTCAAGGAAAAGTCTTGCAAATTTAATTAAGTCGTTTGAACATCGGAAGTCCATTCAGCCACCGCTAGTGACGCTAATGTCTAGTAATGAATATTGTGATGTTCTATCCTGTACTAGCTATGTCTTCCAAGAATAGATCACTTTTTACTTCTTATAAAACCCCATCTAAACCCTGACTAAATGTAATAGGTGTAAAAAATTAATTTTCTGGCCATACCTACGTCCATCTGGCCGGCTCATTGGATGTTAATTGAATTATATCTTTTTTACATACGATATTTTTTTTAATTTTTACGTTTAGGGAGGATTCTTCAGCCATGTCGGTGTGTGAGAGTGTCAGATCCACCCTGAGTGTCCTATCCATTCGGCCGAAGGATGAGACAAAAGAGGAGAAGAGAGAACGCAAGAAGCTCCTCAAGGAATACCGCGCTGAGCGTCGTGTTGAGCGAAAAGCCAACATGCAGGCTTTCAAGGAGGAAAAAATGCGTCAGGATCGGATCAAGATGAACACCGTGACGAAGACACTAACGTAAAATCGGTAAAAACTCAGGTGACCAACAACAACATATAAGATTAAATTTCTTGTCCTCTGATTTTTTTTATAATTTCTTCTCATCCTAAATTATAAAGGGTGTTTTTTTTGCCTTTGCAAAAAAAGTACGAATAAAAATTGAAAAAAAGAACAGCACAAAAAAAACTCCAAACATTGTGAGATGAATGTGAGAGTTCAACTGTCACCATCTCACTCTCTTCACTATATATCCTCAGGTTTGGGCCGGTGAGTGTCCACTGCTTCGATGGGCAGTTTGATGTGCTCCACCTTGCATCCATAGGCGACGGGAGTCAATTTAATGACAGTATGTAGAGGCACTTGCAAGTAGGGAAGTTCATCTGCAATAGTCCAAGGTAAAATTTCCCATCAAATATTTTTTTTCTTGCTCCTCTTTTCAAACATACGAAGTTGAGCGATTAGATAGAATTAAGAGACAGATGACCGTCATATAATAACAAGTTGTTAAAATCAATTGCGTTCTTTTGACTCAATTGCTGCGATCTTCAACTCATCCATTATCTCAATGATCTTGATGCACTTTCAGCTTTTGTCAGGGTCATTTGCTTCTCTATTTGCGTTCTCAGAACTCAAAATAACAATCTATGGACAACTAGTGACTTTATAAATGATGTGTTATTTCATGTTTGTTATTTTCCCTTTGAAATATAAAGTGGGGTTTGAAATTATTTACATAAAAAATGTTGCAAGAAATTCTATTCTTGTTTAAATATTACTATTAGGTATAATTCGAATCGAATTTCAGTTGATCTTGAAAATAACCACTGAATTATATCATTTAGTAGGAATTAACTCTTCAACGGTACATATTTGTATCATTTATGATACATTAACATTGAATTAAAAAATTCTTGGACTTCTTTGAACTCTAATATGTTTAAATTATTCTCTGAAACTAAAGCGTGAAGAGTAAACCCTTTGATAAAATTTTATTGAAACTCTTTGGGGCTCTTTGGGGTACTTTTTTGGGGCAGTTTTAGCCAGTCATTCTGGTAACACCAGAAAATGGGATAAATAAGTTTCCCATTTCTTTTTACTTAAACCAAGATTTTTGACTTCATAAAATTTGCTTCAAAAGAATAAGCTAAATAGGCGATTTTCACCTCACCTGACGTCTTGTCCAGGAAGTAAGCTAGAAGACACCGAAGCACAGCCTGATGGGAAACCACCAGAACATTACCCTGTCGCTCCAATTCCATTATGACTGGCTCCAGTCGAGCCACAAGATCCTCGTAGCTCTCCCCTCTTGGATATCTATAAGCGTACTTTTTTTGATCGCGTGCTTTAAATTCGTCTGGATATTTCTTGCAAATCTCCTCATAGCTCATCTCCTCACAGATGCCCTAAAAATTTATCATCTCTAGATTTATAGGAAAGAAAAAGGCAAAATAAGATCTCACAGCGTCAATTTCATTGAGAGCCTTCCATCTCTCTTGAGGCGCCGGAACATCCGCCACTGTTTGAATTGTTCTCTTGAGCCACGAAGTCCAAACACGAAGTCCATCAATGTGCTGATCTTTGATGTAATTCGCAAGAACCTTTGCATATTGTACACCTCGTGGACTTAAATCTGAATCGCCACCAATTAATCCTCTTATGTTGTGATCACTCTCTCCATGCTGGAAAAAATCATTTTGCCAATCCGCCATTTCAGTATATATAACAAGAGTTCCTCCATTCGATACCTAATTCGAATGAATTTATTTGGTATGAAATTTCATTCGGTAAGCAATTCGAATATCTTTTCGAGAAGTCATTTAAATTTTAAACATGTGCGAAATGGCTTCAGGGATTTCTTCCATTTGTGATTTCGTAACTAGAATTACGTTTGATCCGTTAAACTCTGGTTTAAATTGGTATAAAGAAACCCCTAAATGGGTAAAATCGTAAAACTCATGTACTGAATAGGCGCAAAATTTATAAAATAGGACTAAATGGGGAATAAAAGAACTCACCCTCGTGAAGTAAATGGTCCTCGGTGTAATGTGAATGTTCATTAGATAGTAGACAATGCGCGATTGGATGTGCCCCTCATGTCGATTGACAACAATCCTCTCCCCTGTATTGTATATCTTCATGTAAGATAAATAATTCTCCTCCACTTCGTCTAGTGGCTGATATTTGTCTTGGTAATGTTCAATTCTAAGAAGAAAGTCTTTTAGTGCAGCCTCTGTATTCATATTCTTATAGTCTGGACTGCTGATCTTCACCTCCTGCAATGCATCTGCAGTGAGATATAAACAGTCGCCTTGATAATCCATTTGCATGCTCTTTACCATGATATTCTGCTCAATGATGCGCGGATCATCGCATATTGACTCGACAAAGAAGAGCTTGTAGCCCATTTTGTCCACAACAATGCTTCTTATCATCTTTCGGCGCTCCTTTGTGGAATTTGTGGCGTCAAAAACCTGCAGAGAAATCCCAAAATACTTATGCTTTCAAACATTTGATGAATTTATGGCGAAAGGGGGGTTTGGAGAGAGATGAAAAAAGGAAAAGCATTAGCTGAAATCATCATGGGCGATTTTTTTCTGCTCTCTTTATCTCAAATTAGGAGCTCGAGAGGGGAATGTTATGTATTATAGATTAATTACCTGCTCTTTGAACCATTTGCAGAAACAGATAAACTTTTTGAAATTTTTGAACTTTAAAAATAATTGATTCGTATAGTTTTTCTTAGGACATTAAGTTTTAAAGAATTTATTGGTATTGCATTAAGTTTATATCAAGGTTTATATGAATTTCTTTTGCTTTTAACGGATTCCTATAAGGTATAGATATTTTTTTTATTTTCCAATAATTTTTACGAATTATTTCCAATTTTAATCAAAATTCAAAGATTTTATATGTTTACTTGAATTTATCGAGGGTCAATGACTTTCTGATGATTTCCTGATATTCTGTACGTGTTTTTTTTGGTAGCTTATGGTCTCACGAAACGTTTGAAGGATTTCTAAAAGTTAACAAAACTTTCAAAAGTGATTTTGGGTTTCATAAAGGTCCCAAAAATGATCTCATAATTTTTTAAGTTTCTCAAATTTAAGCAAATCTTTTTAAAGGCCTCTAACGGCTTCTGAAAATTTTAAAAAGCTTTTTTTTATAAAACCCTTTTACAGAGAATGCCTCTCTGAGGATTCCAGCTAAGATTATTTGAGCAAAAAGAAATAGATAAAATAGATAATTATTGTGAATATTTGAAGTACCGCAACTTCACCGCCCGAATTCAGCCACTTACAGACGTCTTCCAGGGCTTTTATGGCACAGGTTGTCCGTATGGCCATTGCCTCTTCATTGTCCTGACGAAAGAATTCATGGCTCTTGTAAGCTGTTGTGGCGTGGCGACGATATTCACCCAAGTTGAACACTGCAAAGCCAAAGAGAACAGCCCTTGAACTCTCTGCCGTCAGTTTCACTCTTGGACGTGAAAACTTATCATTTGTTGACCTTCTCTCTCATTTTTCTTGAGAGCGACGTCTTATTTGATAAGGAGTAATCTTGAGCTGTTTTTTTTTCACACTCGCCAATCACGTAACAACCCTGTGGGCTGTTTCGCGTGAACAGGGAGTTTATAGCTCACCTGAATTTAGCCGAAAACCGACTGAAAGGGGATCTGTGTCTTGGCTGAATAATAGGCTTTTACGAAAAGGCTTTCGGCTTGTGCCCTCGCTATATGGTCTATCTAGACGGGTTAATTTTAAAAGAGCCATTTTCGATGCGTAGAAAAACTATAAGCTTTCTACAAATCAATTTGTTAAAAAGGCCTATTCATAGCGAAAACACAAACCCATGGGAATTGCCTATTATTCAGCCGAGACACAAACCATATTTAATCTTCTTTCATGTGACTTTCATACCTTTTGTGTTAATGCCAATCCAATTAAGATATCGTGATAACTTCTTGGCAATGTAGGTTTTTCCTCTGGCAGGTAATCCTACCATTGCAATAACATGGGGACTGTTGACGTAATTGGCCCGTTCGCCTGGAAGACCAACAAAATTTAGGGGTGCTATTCTTACAGCTTCTCCACAAATTGTAAAACTCACCATAGCCAAAAGTTTCCTTGTTGAGAAACTTCCATCCTAGCGATTTTAAATCCATAGAAATGCGCCGAAGCCTTAGATAATCCACATAGAGATGAGGAAATTGACCAAATCAGTCACTGTGTTTGTTTACCTAATAAAATGGGAACAAGGAAAATAACAGAGAATGATAAAATTCCACAAATTAGAAATGCTAATTGATTTCTCAGATTATTATTTAGCATATCGTGTTAATGGCGCGATTCTGTGATTTTTTTTCTATTTCATCTCAATTTGTGTTATTCCGGAAGGTTGTCTGTCTTGTGAAAATTCCTGTGTTAGAAAATTATGCGAAGGGCTCTTGGGAAGGGATTTCCTAAGTGAAGGAGAAAAACTGGATGGAAAATTACTGAAGGACTCACCGCACACTCGCAGAGTTACGCAAAGGCTTGACTTCACAATGCGTAGTATCACTACTCACTTCGACGGTCCGTTCAAGTCTGGTTTTCCGTGGGAAAATCAGCAGGAAAATGTTTGTTATCAAAATGCCACATGCCCCAGTGGAGGTGGTCTGACAATTTTTCCCCGACGAGATGCTTCTCCCGAGCATGAGTGAGACATCACGTTAAATAGGCTCGTCTCGATGTGAGAAAGAACGAGACAAATATATATTCTCTTATCACTCGTGCTGAGGCAGATGGTATAACAGTTCCTAACCCTAATGTTTGTGCACTAAAAACCCAGCAAGCCACGAGCAGTGATGATTCTTTTCATGGTTGAAATGCATGAACATTTTAAATTTTAATTGATTGATCTTGGAAAACAAAAAATGTGTTTGTACGGGAAGGGAATGTTTATAGCACAACAAGGCGCTTCGCGCCTCGCCCTGCGGGGCTTCTTGCGGTGGCGAAGCGCTTCGCGCTCCGCGGCTTTTTATTTATAAGTGGTTTACATATTAAATTAGAAAGAATTATTTGGGAAATTTCTTAAAATTCAAAGTTGGCGAAAGTTACAAAATACTTGTTAATTCCGCAGCTTTGTATGAGATTCTTCACAAATAACGTGAGAGGAGACTCTCCTATACTGCAGGAACATTGGGGACTCTACCCTGTCCAACTCTACTATACATCATGTTCATGACCCGCTAGCGCTCATTCTTAGTATTGAAGAAGTTGAAAATGTGTGAAAAATTTGTAAATTTGTATAGAAGCCATATTATAGAAAGGAACGGGGTTATCCCCTATAATATTGAGTTATAGGGGACCCTACCCTAAGTAATCTCACCATACATTATAACCCGTTTGCCCTTCATCTTTGTGGTAAAAAAATAGAAAATATTGAAATAAGTGGTAAATTTGTATAGGAGCCATATACCCCAGGAAGGAAGGTGGTTATCCCCTATAATCTATGGTTATAGAGGACTCTACCCTGACCAACCCCACCATACATCGCTAAACGATAGCATCTTGTCTTAGTAGTCAAAAATGTGGAAAAAAGTGGTAAATTTGTATGGGAGGTATCTGAAGGGGGTGGAGGGGGGAGATGTCCTATAGCATATAAACCCGACCAGAGGTACCCTCAGTACCCATACCAAAAATCAGCCCGATCGGTCCAGCGGTTTGGCCGTGTTGAGGTAACACACACACACACACAGACAGACAGACACACAGACATTTTGGAGATGGGTATTTTCGGACTCCTGAGGTCACGTCCGATCGAGATATGATGGTTTGGGGTGATCTTGCCAATTCACATATGCACACTCTGCACACTCTACTTTATATATATAGAAGAAGAAGAAGAAGAATATTAAATGGTCTGTGGATAATTCTAAGTTCAAATTTAGGGGGGTTCCTTCTATCACACGTCTTAGGGCGGCTTGGATGGAGAAAACTTCTGCCATAAGAATATTAGTGTGTCTACCTAACGGAAAGAATTCTTCCCACTGCCTTTCAATGCAAGTA
>CAKKOB020001413.1:7242-22731 GCA_918844115.2 Phlebotomus perniciosus | reverse complement strand
GAAAGTCTGGGTGGGCAAAATCAAACCAATTTCGCGCACAAAATCATCAATGAAGAGAAATTGATCGCGGGAGACTCATGTTTGAGTATGCAAACCACGCCTGGGCACAAAGAGTGTCTCTCTCTGATAATTAACTTGTGCACTTTTTCCATTTAGAAATTTTTCAATTGTTTCCATCATGTATTCTCATCGCATGCACCACTAAAATGTTTGAAAAGAAGAAAATGCGGTCTCTGCACTTCCTCAATGAAAGAAAAGAAAGTTTTTACTTTCGCAGACAGTGGGTGATTTATGGGGAAAAATTCTGCATCTTTTCTGCAATAATTGGTGGAAAAACTGCGTAAGAGTTGCGCATTTTCCACCGCCGCCAGTGAGTGCTTCTTTGCGTGCGCGGCCAAAGTCAATGGGATTGTTACGAGCCTGTGAGCTCTTCTTAGTGAATCAGAGTTGAGAGATTCAGAGGGAGAAAAAATCATAGATTAAACGGCTCATGGACCACGATTAAAGAGGCGTTTGTCATATTGCTAATTTTTAAGCATTTTTTAGGAAATTTTTGAGTAATAAAATTATAGAAATAGATTTTAAGAAGCCGGAATCTTTCACATTTGCATTCTAATGAAATTTAAAGCATTTATTAATTTCAAGAAAATATTTTGTAATCCCAAACAACAAGAGAAAGATTAACCAAAACCATTGGCTTTTGAAGTGATCAAATCTTCAATCTATCCTTCTATCAGCCTTCTCCACCTCTGATCGCGAGACACACACAAGAAAGTCTTTCTCATGTGTCTCCGGTGAAGAGGAGGAAGAAAAATAGTCGAAGCATCGCCATGTGTGCGTTGTGTTTGCGCGGGGCATTGGGTAGAGTCATTGCCGATACTCTTCCTCATCTTCACAATTCCAATCAGTTCAAAGTCAACCGATCAGTCGGTCAGTGCTGTGCTGCGATCAGTGCGACTTCTTTTTTTTGTGTCTCTCCAAAAGCAAAGATTTCAAGAAATACTCAAAAGTGATAAAGGATTTTTTTTACCTTCTTCTCGTGGGTGTATAGAGAAAAGACATTGTGTGATGCAATTTAGTGATCATCTTGCAATTTGTCATTCATTTCTTGTCATCATTGCGTGTCTCTTGTGATTAGTGCTGGTGATCCAGTGTAGAAAATTGGAGATTTTGTATTTGAACAGAGAGTGAGTGAAAATTTTCCTTTCCTTTGATCCACTTTCAACGTTCTTTTTCCCACACACTGTCCGGAAAGAATGATTAAGTTGCGTGCTCAAGACATCACATTTTGCTTCTGCCCTCGAGATGGTTATATAGAAATTTTGTGTATTATCCCTTCAATGGAGGAACCTTCTTCAAAGCACGATGGCTCGAGGATATCTCGTGGCTTCATCGTGCGATGACGTGGGAAAATGAAGATTTCTCGTGCTAGAAAAAAAGGGCGCGAAGGAATCTTCAACTTGAATGGTTTATTAACAAAAATCACGTTGGTTAGGCGCGCGCGAGAGAATATCGCACGAAGAAAAGAAACTCTATCGCGCTTCGCGCATCTTTCTGGAACATTTTCTGGTTTTGTGTCACTCACAGTAAATTTACATCTAAAACCATTAAATCTATTTACGCTGCATATAAATGTGATATAAGACATTCTGAGACGGACTTTTGTGCATGTGAAGTTCAAAATTGAAAATAGATTTCCCGCTGAGCAAAACACCCATATATTTTCTCCGCGATGGACAATCAATTTGAGATGAAATGGAAATGAAAGTTTTGCTTGGAAAATCTCTGTTTAGCTCTTTGAGGAAAATTCATTTCGCCAAAGAGCTTTCAATGAGGGTAGCGCGATGTATAAAAAAGAAAAAAAAAATATAAAAGACTGTGAGAAAAAAATATACATGAAGGCGGCTTAAGACAATGGAAAGTAACATTATGGGCAAGAGAACGAGAGAACCGAAAATGATGAAAGAAGCTGTATATGATTAAATGTGTATAGGAAAAATTAAATAGGGCGATTTTTTCTTTCTTCTCTCAAATTGTCTTGTGCATGAAAAAAAGGTACACAACATTTTGAGATTCGTGACGATGAAATTAAAAATGATTTTTTTCATCTTTCGGCGTCAGTTTCTGTATTTCTCGGGTCGCTTTTCGGCACACTCACACAATCAACTACAAAAGAACACTCTCTTCCGAAGATCTGACCAAGAGAAAAAAAAAGGTTATTTCAAAATGTTTGATTCGCGCGTTCTCAAAAATCCAAGGGTCATTCACTTAGCGAAAAAAGTACATCTTTCGTCTTTTTTTTTTAAATTTATTTATTTTTGCACTTTGGTTTACTGTTTTTACTACAGTCTTAACTTTTTGGAAGGCTTTGTAAAACGTGAACTTTGTAAAACTCATATAAAAATATCTTAAAATTTTTAAGTTTTCAAAATGTTCAAAAGTTAAGCAAAAAATCCAAAAATAAAAGAAACTGAATTGATTTAAAGCCTTGAATGATCTATATGTAACATAATTTTCGCAAATTTCAATGGCTTGATGTTACCTGTCTTTAAGTTCTTCGAATTTATTTAATTTTCCCAAAACTTAAAAAATTACGCATGTCAAATGCTTTTAGATTTTGTTTTCTCAGCTCTATGTTTCTTTCTTTTACTTTTTTAGCATTTTCCTTTTTATTTTTCTGTAAAAATCATACCTACACATTTTTCGAAGTGACATCCCCTTGTTAAAATCACAAACACACAATTTCTTTTATAACCGTAAGATACGCGCCAAGAATGATTGTTTTTAGAAAATGAAATACACCGACCTCCTCACCGATAGAAGTGACAATCAAGCCAGGAGGGAGGCCAGATCAGCCTCACCCACACGCGAGATCAGTGGAATATTTATCAATATGCTGCGCTATTTGAATTCCATATTTTATTGATCACTCAGTTGACCTCTTGACTTTTTCTCCTTTCATGTTCGTATGTCCACCACGTTGCCTCTCCCCTACATCCCATATATAGAATTTCATTTGTGCCGATCACTTAAACTTAATATCAAGAGCCATATGAGAGAATTTCACTCCAAAATCCCATCTCTTCACTCTTCCGCTCTTTTTTTCGGACAGCAAATATTTTGTTATTTATTGTTTGGATAACAATGCGTAAAACCTCATAAATTTCGCATTGCCATCATCTTTAGCAACACTTTGAACACATTTCATGATTTGATCTCATATGAGGCGAATGTATGTGTAATTTTTGTGCTTATAAATTTAAAGAGATTTTCACCAAGTTTATGTGTTCTTAACGTACTTCATCATCGGAAGGTGAAGGAAATGTAGATTTTATAGCTTTAATTTTATCCCTTGAAAAAGGACTAATAAAAAAAGTAACTTTAAATGTAAACTGAAGGCTAACTTATAAGAGCTGTGATTCTTGTATGACGAACTCAGAATTGGATCCAATTCAATTTTAGGTGCAAACGAAGAATCGCATATAAACAGAATTTGATCCAACAACTTTTGTTGCATTTTGATCTAGGAAAACTAACGAATTTAATGATAGGTACTATATTATTCTCATTATTATCTTTTAATTAAAACGACAATCTTGCACTTCAAAAAAGATAATAAAATCTCATTTACAATTGCAAAATTTTTATGTCCGGCGAAAAATATTTAAATGAAGAAGACAAAGAAGAAGAAATTAAAAATTTTCAAATTATCTTTATTAGTCGAAGAAAAATAATTTTGCAAAGGGCCTGATAGGAAGCATTCTGGATGCTGAGACCATTTCACTTCATTGGTATCATTTGGAAGACTGCCTGGTCACAAACGTGGCACTTCTCGGTTTTGAGAGCGCAGTTTGAACAAGAAGAGTGACCACATAGGAAGATTACGTTGCGCTTCCTCACCATACAGATCGTGCAATTGTTCTTCATCCTGAGCATCTGGTTTTCAACTTCCAGGTGGTTCTTCTTGTTCTTTAACTTCTCCACCTTAGAGTTCAGTTCCTTGATCATATTCTTTAGGATGCACACTTGCCTTGATACTTGCGCTTCGTGATGAATTTGGGTCGTACGATTCGACTGCTGGACTTCAACTTCCAGTTTCCCCAATTGATTAACCTGGAGTGTCAACTCACACCTCTTGACGTGTTTCATAATCCTGTCCAACTCATTCACCCTCAGACTTATATTCGGAAGTTGAAAGTTTGCCATGTTATTGAGGGTTTTTTTTGAAAAATTTTCACGTGTGCAAGCAATGCACTGTTTCTTGCTTCTAAGTAAAAATCTACTGCGATTGGTTTCTTATATTTTTGTTTTAAATAAATAACTGCGAAAAACTAAGAATATAATCTTTGATATGAGATTTCATTAGAAATTCAATTTTTCCGATTTTTCCATAAATTTTATTTATTTTGGAAATGTTTTCCTGACATTGTGTGATTTCAGACAATCATGGGTTTAAATTTCAAGAATCTTAATTTTTTTTTAATGATTCTTCTGTTCGCATTTCTAAGCTACAAATATGTTTATTTGATACATTTTATCTCAATCTTTAATCTATAATTCACTGCAAAATCTCTTCATGTGATGCGCTTTCTAGGAAGAAGAACTCAATGGTATTGAGAGTGTGGACATAAGGAAAACAAATTTGCAGCATGAATGCGTATGAAATTGCATAAATCTGACAAATTTTGCAATACATTTCATAAATACCACCCATACGCGTATCGCCAAATCATGATAAATCGATTTTTGCAAATCAACAAGTTTCTCCTGGTCATTTTATGCCTTTTCTTATTGCTTTATTTGTGGCAAAGTGTGAAAAAAAAGAAGCAAATAATAACGCAATAATTTACAATCTCATACAATGCCAATAATGAAGACACATTAGCAGTTGAAGCGAAGAATAAGCAGACATTTGGGATCTCTTCTTATTTTGCATATAAAACTCGTTATTCATGGATTTTAAATTCATACATTTAAATAATATATATTGCAAAAAAGTTTTTCTCTCTCCTTGAAGAAAGAGTATATAGAACTTCAAATCAAAATTCTCATTTTTATGATGAAGGATATATGTCAAGCATGCTTGGAAAGCTGGGATTTCCGTGTACCACCTCGAGATGTAAAGCAATTTGCTTTTCAGCTGAAACTTAGTGGTATAGATTTAGAGTCGAAGTGTGAGCGTTTTTAGAATTTAACAGTGACATTTTGTAATTACATGACAAACTGATAAGTCCAAGATCTGTTTTGGAAAGGTCATGATATGGACTACAACAATTTGAGTCTAATATGTGTCATTGCATCTAAGCTGGTTTAAGAAATAAAATTTTATGGTATTCCAAAATGGCAATACGGGGGTAGGTGAATTTGAAACCATCATTCTGTAGTGGCTGGCTGATAATAGGTATATCAGCTTTGCTGAAAACCGCATGTCGATCTCTCATCGTTTTCTGGCTATAGTTAATCCATTATACTACGGACGGACGCTATGGGTATAAAGGGAGCCTAATTCGTGTAGCGCCCCCACTCTCAGGTTTCAGCGGTGACTTCCATTTTGGTGACCCATTACAGAAGGCTGGAATTAGGGAATCCCGGCCAAAATCTCAATCCAATTCCTACATCTAACACCTGAGACTGGGTGATAAAAAAAATTCACAAAAAATGTTAGGACGTTTGTGAAAATATCTAACATTTGAATGATTTGAATAGAAGTTTCAACCTGCCCGAATAATAAAGGAATACACTTTTCCAACCACAAAAATTTTTACCATTTTCCAGGCTTTTCTTTATCATCCTTCTAAAATCAATAAAATGTGGAAGACATTTTTTACGTCCCATTGAGTGGGTGGAAAAATTTCCCAACACGTCTCCAATAACGAGTGCGAAAAGAGCAGAATGATCAATGAAACAATTCTTTGTTTGATGAATGATTCAAGAGACGAAAGAGAAGAACCTTTAATGTTTCCTAGACGCGACGCCAATCTTTAAATTGACGCTAAGTGAATGACACCCTTGGAGACTTAATAGCATCTCCATTCAATAATCCTCCCGCTAATCCGTGCCTTCCGTGCACGTCGTTGGTCTTTATACCTTCGAGCACTTAAGAGAATACTTTAGAGATTAAAACGGTGGTTTGTCTTCCGGTTTCCTAAGGAGGGAGGAAATGACTGTTTATCTCTGTAAAGGAGTCATTTCTCCTTCTCGCAAAATAATCGTTTGCTCCTTCTCACCTGAGGAGGAATTTTTGTCACCTCATGACAAGGAAAAAAGTACAGAAGGAAGTAATTTTATTAAGGTGTGATGGTCCGTGAAGCATCCTAAATAGACAGTATTTCTCCTTTAATGGTAAGAGCCTCATTTGGTGGTTAATTTTTCCGGACATTTCCAGTATTGGGACATTCATTAATTACCATATAATTGTTATATATATTTTTCGGAAGATTGTCTCATTGTGGGCATTTATGAGGGGTGCGTGAGAGATTTAGAAACAAGTGAGATTTATTTACTTCTTCAATCCTCGAGGTTTGTTTAGAAGCTATAATGTGTTACCTAGAATAAAGTAATGCAACAAGTGTTTTTTTTAAGGATACTTCAGATTTTTTTTAGTCAGAACCACAAAATACTAGAAAATTTTAAATAAAATGTTTTACAGTCGTTTTTAAAGCTTTATTTTATTTCTATACTTTTTTAAAATTAGTATTTTTAAAATAAATCTTTTGTGAGAATTCTTGTTAAAAATCAAAAAAATGACTCATAAAGGGTCTTTTACAGATAAAGTGATTTAAAATAATTACTTTTATTTTTGTTTTCCTCCCAAATTTCTAACAATCATTATATATATATATAACTCTCTAATAATATGTCGATAATCTAAAATTTCACAGGACATTTACACAATGAAGCGCACACAATTCGTGGCACGATATTTCAATTTCTTGCACATCTTCGTGATTGTCATGAAATGTGGTGCTGAGGATGCATCAACAGCTGCAACGACAAAATCACCAACACTTTACATCAGTTCCAGCGGAGATCCACCAAATCCAGTTGCTGGTGAGTGTCAACCTCCTCCTCAGTCCGAAACATCAAATCAATCAATATTTGTCCCATTTCTCCAAATTCACGCCCATGAGAAAGAATGACCATGCGTTAGCATAACGTCTTAGAATGGTGAGGAAGAGGCATGGTAAATGTTTCACATGGCGGTGAAAGAGTGTCTTTTTTCTCCAAAGTCATCTCTCTTATGTTTTCTTTCATTTCTGAGAATCGGATAGTTTAGTCTGGTGTTGAAGTGTGTCTGTGTCTCATTGATGAGATCACAGAGCGCAATTCTGTTTTATTGAACATTGTCAAAGATGGCAAAAGAAGGTGATCACGAAAAGGGGGAAATAACTATAATAAATTAATTTTCAAGACAAAAATTACTTCACTAATACAATTTAATCTTTGTCGTTCCAAAATTTAAAATGTTACTAATTGATAAATTAGAATATTACTAGGGTATAGTTTAAAAAATCAAAATGCAGAGCGATACTGCGAGACACCTTTCTTAGGCCTTTAACCCATGCTAACCCATGCTGACCCCAACTAGGACATAGTTTGATCCCTAGATTTGCGTTTGCGATTTGTTATTTATGATTCCCAATCCCAATATTATTCTGCGACAAATTTGAAAGTTATTTCCCCCTTTGATCGCGAGTTCGTGAGAAGGAAAAAAGTCACATGGCCGTTTACGTCGGCCAACATTGTATAAAAATGTCAATGTGGATCTCTGGATTGCGGCTAAGAAAGCGCGAAAACCTCCCACTGGTCGCTAAGAAAAATCAATCTTGATATATCTTTCAATGGGAATTGTCACAAGTCGCATCATTTTCTCCTCAATGAAAAATCTCATCGGATGAGGAAAATTTTCACTTCCCACTGATGGCAACAAAATGAAGAAATTCACAGTTTGTCGTAAAGATCTCACCTGCACACTGACCCCATCAGTCATGGCGAAGGCGCGGGAAAAGCCAACCGATCACCAAATCATCAATGAACGTAAATAAAAGTAAAATTTATCCATACGACTCTCATTGAGTACCGGCAGATGGCTTTTCGAGAGATTCACCTTCATGGCAAAATGAGAAATCGAGCAACACGTTGATCAGCACCTCATTTGCCGATCAAGCTCTTCTTCAGCAACAATGTTGCAATTTAGCGATGGGAAAAATCTTTATGGAATTTAATAGTGATATAAAACACCAATCACCAATTTCTTATCTCATCAGATATTAATTTGTGAGGGGAATCACATCGTGTGATCCGACACTTTCACCGGTTTTCCATATAGAATCTAAACTCGTAAAAAATATTGGTTTATTTTTTACATGTATCACGTAGTGTAATTAAATGCCTCGGATCATGATTGAAGTTTCTTATTCTAAATTCTCTTAATCTTAATGGTAATGTGAGATCTGTCTGCCCACCTTCGTAATTCTATTATAGAATTTTAGCAAGCCCATTTTGTCTTCTCTCTCTCTCTCTCTCTCTCTCTCTATTTAATTTATACGGCTTTTGGATTCAAGAGATCCATATAGCCCGTTTTGTCTTCAATAACGCTGATTTTACTAGCATTTTAGTAGAAATTTCACTAAGTGAAGATATCAAAAGGGGGTATTAAGTCCAAACTATGAGTGAGCCTCTATACACATACCAAATTTCATCCCAGTAGTGATATGCAAACATACTGATATTAGTCTCACAAACATTTGGAAGAGGGGACTTTGCGTAGCTAAGAAGTATGTAATACTATTATTTTTGAGCTGTTCTGATAAATAAATCGCTTGTTTTAAAGAAAACCCAACCAAAAAAAACTCTTTCATTAAATACATTTTGCCCTTCAATATTGTACAAAGTTTAATGTTGTATCCCAATATATTCTAATGAAAAAAGGGAAAAAAGGAATAAATGTAATATTCTGTAATTTATCAGCCACGTAATTAACCAGTTGCGCATCTCTGTTGAATGTGTGCATAAAAATACGCGCCAAGACAAAATATCGGTGCTGGTGTGGAAAGAATAACATCAAAGTAGTGGAAAATAATAAAAATAGTTGAGAGAGAAGACACTGAAGCCACGACACACTAACCTGGCTCACAATGAAGATCTAGAACTGGTAATGTTCACAAGACTCTGCGGCATGCACAGAGAGTGCGCCAAAGAGTGAAATGATGATGGCATATGACCATTGAAATGCGCATCGCGCGACTTTTTCACAGACACATAATTATAGGAGGAGATTATGCTGATGTGAGGACTTTTTTTTAGGAATTCTTCCTACAATTTAGTAAGTTTCTCTGGTTCCATGTGATGTCAAAGCAAACAAATCCTATATGTAGAGATAAGAGTAATTTTTCATTTTGGCCACGCCGTGTTAATGTGCTCCCGTCATAACTAATCGACATACCGTATAATTTGAGGCATTTTATAGGTTCAACTCAAGATGATTGAGATGAACGAGTGAGAAAGATGATGTGATTATCTCACAACAATTTTTTTTGGTTGATATTTGAGGGAAATTAATATAGAGAAGAATATAGAGAATGTTTGTTCATTTAACTATTTATGAGACAGTATAATTAATTAATATTATATTTATTTCATATTTTGTTATAATCTTAAAAAACTTGAATACACTAACAGATTTTTTCTTTCATAAGCGTAATTACGAAATTCCCCATACACTTTTGTCTTTAGGTATGCTAACAATTCGCTTCATGCTTGGTGACTGATAAGAAAACAGATGCATCTACACGACTTGGGGCATATGTGATAATTTCTTTTCCACTTGGAAAAGCACAGTCTGCTTGCCAAAAGACTTGGGGGATATTTAAGGGTAAATATTTGCATGAATACCTAACATAGTGTTTGTATTGCAGCTTTCGTCAACAGTGCCGCAGTTTCCGGGCGAGCACTCTTCTCGCCACGTGTTGAGTACAATGAGTGGATGCCAGTGGGACGGGGTGACCCTCTGAAGAATGATCCCACGTACGATTACAGCCCACCCTTCCTCGAGCGCGTTCGCTACTGGGAGACAGGGAAGCAAGAGAAGACAGGCGAAATCCTGCTCCTCGGAGTGCCATCGAAGAAGCCAAGTCTCCCTACGAGGAAGGACTTTAAATATCTCACCATGAGGAGGAATTTTTATCAGGTTCAATAATGATAGATTATAGTGGTTTTAAGGGTTTTAGGACTTAAGAAAAAATAAAATTTTCCATTCTCATCCAGTTGCCAACGATTTTAATGCCTCCCCCGATGCACACCACGGAGAAATATCACTCTCTCGATTCCTGGTCGCAGAGACCGAAAGACTCAATTGCTGAGGGATCGATAAAGTCCAGCTACACCAAGCCAATGAGTGCCATGAATTATGGGGAGATAGTAAAGCCCTCAAAAGCCTCCTATCTCCATGCAATCCTGCAGAAGGAGACTCTACAACATCATCCAACAACTCCAGCTCCCGCTTCAACCACCCCATCTGTTATCATGCAGAAGATTCCCAGCATGTTCGAGGCGCATCAGTCTACAATAGTGACCAAGACATCTCCCAGCGAACATCTGGAAACTAGCACGCACTTCATCCCAACAGCTCCACCCACTCTTACCACAGACTCTTACTTCTCGCACTATAATCAGCCCCCAGCGCCAATTTCCGGTCCCATGTACCTCATCATCGAGGGACACTCCAAGGTATTCAATCCATTCACATGCCAAACATTTCATAAATCTTTCACTTTTACTTTTTCCGGAAATGATTTACATATCGATTTGACCATAAAAGTTGCACAACTTCCGAGTTATACAACTAGGTATACGTTCAAATATATAAGCGATGATTAAATTTTATCAGCTTATTAAAATATAAATTTAATAATATGCGCATGAGATGAGCCACTTCAAACATGTCTTTAAATCTTTAAATGTATTTTTCAAAAATTGTTTAAATTGCTTGTTTAACTTTCTTTAATAGACTTTACAAATTTAAAAGTTATGCCATGTTTTTGAAAAACTCCTTAGGGTTTTTTGTTAGACACAGAAATGTCTTGAAAAATTTTAATCACTTTTAAATTTTACTATAATTTAAAAAGCTTTCAAAATTTTTTGAAGCTCTTTATTATATTTCTAAGCTTTGAAAAACATTTTTCAGTTTTATCAAAAGCAATCTTAAAATGTCTATACGTATGGTAATTATTTATCAGCTTTTATCAGCTTTCCTTCAATGATTCTTGATAAATCCCGGATGTTTGGTATAAATAGAAGAATCCTTCGACAGACTTTTCCAAAACGTATTTAAATTTATAATTTCAATTTGTGTCTTGATTTGTGTGGTAACATATTGAAAACAACTTTCCCCAGGTGAAAACCTACAGTTCGAGTGATCCTCTGAATGGGAAACATCACGCTAACATTGTGCCCGTGGTCAGTACTGAGGATCCAGTGGTACGTCGCGTCGTGAACGAGGAGGCCCCCAATGGGGTGAAACACCTACACTTTAGAGCGCCAGATGTAAAGCGGAGACCCACACCGACAAGAACTTCAGCTATGGACAGTTTGTTGAGTTTCCTGGACGTGTCATTTGGGGGCCTCTTGAGTGAGGAGAATCAGGATCAACAAAACTCGATAGAGTCTAATGGGTTAGATGGTTCCAAAAGGGGAGACAAGAGGCAAGCGCCGAATTTTCAAAACACCTAAATCTTGCTAATAATTCGGTGGACTCAATCTGCAGACAAGTTTAATTATAGATTAATATAAGAGATTCTATAAAATGAAATATAAAAGAACTATAAAAGAAAAGAAATAATAATAATTTTGTGATCAATTTTATCGGGTTCTATAATCCAGCGACAAGACTTCATGAGTGAACAAAAACAAATTATATTTTAATATCTATCTTAATAGAGGAAAGGCCACTAACCTTTAAAAGGAAAATTTCTCAAGGATTTTGCTTAAAAATATCTTAAAGGGGTGGTTTAGGGATCCTTATAATAGTAGAGGTTACGAGTGACTATTAAGTAAACTTCAGAAACTCCATAGAGGTTTCATGGGTTAAATGATGGGTTATTTTCTAAATTACGTTTTTAAAAACCTCGCACAAGATTTTGCGATACTTTTAAAAGGTTTTGAAAGTTCACAAAGATTAAGAATTTTTAGATTTTTTTTTACAAAGTTGCATAATTCCTAATCTTTTATTTTTGATTTCTTAAGATATGTATGTTAAGTAAGAAAATAGTGAATCTTTAACAGGGTTTATCAAAGTTTTCATTTATCATATTCGTTACAAACTTTAAATCAAGTTTTTCTTAGTTTAGCGAAACTATAAGAGAGTTTCGCTGTTTTTTTACGTTGAGACTCCAAGTTATTTAAAATTGCGAACCCCCATTAATAGGCAAACTTTTGTCAGTGATCAATTTACAGGTCATTCTTTGTTTCCCATATATTTGTTCAAACTTTATTTTACTGTTGGCGATTATTTGCCCTATTTTTCCAATTTACAAACCGAACTGTAAGCATTGGAGTAGATAACATGCACCGTGAACTAATTTTCCAATATTTTATCACCCATGTGAGATCAAATCCATTAGGCCTGACCGAAGACTCCTGTCAACAAATTGACCAAAATTGTTCCCAAAATAATCCCTTTAGTGCTTCATTGAACCTATTGATATAGCAATATGGGCCGTAGCTATTTTCCGCATGAAATCTCTATATGGAAAAATCAATGAGTATATTTTGCATGTGATCCGCTCACGAAAGGATTTCACGTTTGAATTATTGAAATAACTCAATTGTTCAGTCATATAATATTTGTGCTTAATAAGAGAAATTAATTTTGTTGCCTCCCTATTTAAGTAGAATTACCAGGGGAATGACAAAGTGGAAATGGCACTTTAAGAGGTTTAATATTGTAGAGAAATTTTTTTTATTATTTCCTGAAATTTTCTTTATACATAATTCACAAAAATTATTATTTTCAACTCGTTAGATTTTCAATTGCTCTCTTTTACAATGATTAATACATATTTTCTGATATTTTCTATTATATTTCTATACTATAGATTTAATTAAATGATTTCTTTATGTGTTTTTATTCATTGAGAAATATATTTTCAAATGTTTAACGTAATGTATTTATAAATTTAAAATTTTATCACAGATATTTAAAAAGAATCCCATAAATTCCTTTTTTCTCTCTTTAGAAGACTTTTCTTGACAACATCCATTTTTTCTTTTGTTATAGCTAATTATATAGAGATTTTTTTTAATTTTCCATTTTTCAATAACAAGTATAGAAATGCTGCAATGGAAGAGAACTTCTCTTAAACTTCTTTATATAATTTTTCTCTTTAACATTCTACCATCAGTGACTGTGCATAGAAAGTCTGTGTCTAATGATATTCGATGTCATGCGATAAAAGAATATTTTTGGCACATCTTCTCCGTGTCAGGGAAAAAGGGTGTGGAAAATGGCAAAGGTGTAGTATGATAGGTATAAATTTGAATAACAGAAAATACCGAGTAATACATGCTTCATTTTCCTTTTCATTAAAATGCAAATACTGAATGCCTACGTAAATTAATATTGTTGAAGGGAAAATATTCTGCATAAATAAATATTACTCTAATTTTCAGCATTTTCTTGGTCATACCAAGGTGAATTTGATGTCATGCCCTCAAGGGTGAGAAATTTACGCGTGCGTCTTCTCTTATGACTCGTTATGAGTGCAAAATCACTCCTAAAAGCTTCTCACACTTACCATACCTCCTCTTGTACTGTTCTAATTAGGACAAAGAATGATCCCCGGGACAGTTAATAACAATAACAAGACTTGCGTAGTTATTATCGCCCCTTCTTCAGCACAGGCACACCGGATGGGGTGCCGGTGGATTTTCCTATAAATAAATTTCCTCTGTGTTCTTCGCCCGACTCATTAATTCATTCTCTCATGTAGAATAAAATACGATGGAAAGACACAAAGGAGTCCCATAAAAATAACCTTAACACTATAAGTCTACTTTTGGTCATAAACTCTGGGTTTTAAACCTCAATCTCGGTTCAATTAGGGGAATTTGACTTGCATTTATTTGTCCTTATAAATTCATCGTTGGCAAAATATTAACTTTTTATGGAAATAAGACTTTTGGTAAGGTTTTCGGAGCGATGATTTTTTTATGAAATTTAAAACTTTATTCGTTCTTTCAGTTCTTAAATTCTCTAGTCAAAGTCCCCTTAAATACTTGTACATCTTCACCCACTTTACATCATTTACTCACAGAGATTATTATCCAATTAAAGCTGGGAGAGAGAGAGAAAGGGTATAAAATGTATGTGTCTTTGTGGTAATTGCTAGCCTTTGGTACATTCTTCTCTGGCCAATTAATGCAATTCAGATGGTAATTACCACCAAAAGAACTAGAAATACTATATTATGTAAAAGTAATTCAGAGTATAAAGCAATATTCTATGGATTGAGATTTAAATCCAAAGTCTGTGACCTCTCTAACTTAATCTACCTCTTCTTTTTATCAGTAACAATTATAAGAAATATACAAATAATCCTTAAAAAAATATATAACATGATGACAAAAATCTTATCAGAAGGACACATCAGTCCAGCTCTTTAGGGATCTCTCTGGGTCTTCTGAGGCTTCGCCACGAAAGCCTGCAAGCTGAAGAAACGGGGTGTGTCTTCTGGCGTGACACTCGTGATGTGGTGAAATTGACATGGATTGGAAATTTGCGATTTTGGTGGCAGCTGGAAGGCTTTCACCTTCTTCAATGGCTTTCGCTTTCTGCCAGGTGTGCTGAGGGCGATATTCTCCGGATCACTGATCAGCCTCTCGATGCACAGCCACAGTTCCCGGGCCGCCTGACTAGAGTCGAAACTGAATCCAATGATTTTCCGATGGTCTGGAAAATATTGTCAAGAATATTAATATAAACCAGTCTTTTTCACATGTGGTGCGGCTATTTTCTATGGTATAAAAATTATTGTTCTTGTCGAGTGTGAACTCGCGGGATAAATTATATGTAGAACCCCCGGAAACACTGAACAGCTCTCATACTTATGCGGTTCCTTCTCTCCTTAGGGCCTCGATAGACATAGGCTGATCCTCGAGAAGATTTAGTCAGTTTAGAGCCAAAGACAGGTCGTACCCACTATAAACGCGACTTAGCATTTAGAAAACAATAATTTTTATTGATATCGCACTGATACAAAGCTCTTGAAAAAAGTAAGACAAAAATCAAGAAAAATGTAAGAAAATTTAAGAAATTTGCAATTTGAACAGTATTTCGACTACTTTTCTAGATGGTCTGCGTGTTCATTGTAGTTTCCTCCTGAATAGGAGGTTGTGACCACAGGCTTGCAACCTGTTTCACCGAAAAACTAATGATTGCTAAAACATCGGGAAAGGAGAGGACATTCGGAATGACCCTCCCCGCTTCAGTAT